>JADRCC010314939.1:0-13552 GCA_019843855.1 Hylomyscus alleni | reverse complement strand
ATTCTATAGTAATCCTGCCAGATCCAAGATGACAGGCAAGAAAACCCCAGGGCATTCTTTTCTTTCTTTTGTACAGTTTTCCTTAAACATTGATAATATAAATATATATTATATATAAAACATTAAGAATCAAATTTAAAGTATGTGTTATAGAAATAGTCTCACATGGCCTCTCACTGCTCACACAGCTTCTCCTGGGAATTTAATGCCCCTTACCTCAACTTTTCTTTGCTGTGCAGTGATACCAGCCCTTCCTGTGTTAGGCCCTCCTGCTGACATTCTTCTAGACTAGAACCTTCCAATGAGACAAACTGACTTAGTTCTGGTCTTAGGGGGTAGGCTGGCCTCAAGAAGTCAGAGGCAAGCAGATCTTTGAGTTTGAAGACAGCCTGATCTACAGAGTGAGTTCCAGGACAGCCATAGATGGCTACATGGAGAAACCCTGTCTTGAAAAAACAATAACAAGCAAACAAACAAAAAACAAACAAACAAGAAGAAGAAAAAGAAAAGGAGAATTAAAAAAACAACCTCAGCCCCTAAACAAAGGCAAAGCCTCCCTGATTGTGTGGCCTGTGTTTCTTGAACATTTTTGTTATTGATTGATTGATGTCTTTTGTTTTGTTTATTTTGTTTTGTTTTGTTTGTCTACATATCTTAGGCTGGCCTCAAACTTGTTCTATGTTACAGTCAGGCCTTGAACTTGACACCTTCCTGCTTCTGCCTGCTAGTTGCTAGGAATGCAGGCATTTGCCATGACATCTGGCCAACTTATTTACTTTTAATCTTTAATTTTTGTTATTTCTTTCTGTGTTTGACATGGTCTTCATACATGGTAAGAACTTACTCAGTCAGTGAATGTATGTCCTCAAGCCCCTTGGTGACCACTGATTTTTTTACATTCTTGCTTGTCATTGCCATGGGGTTTTTCCCCTTTCATTCCTGAAGGATCAGGACAAGAAAGTTCAGTAAGCATCCCTAAGACTGCACCCTCTGCTCATACTTTGCCCCAAGTCTTAAAACACAAATATGTCCCCTTAGGAGCTAAGGATGTGACACTATTTGGAGAGAGATCTTTACTGATGAGATTATCTGGTATTAGCATGGGTCTTAAAAACCAGTGAGCAGTGTCCTTCTAAGAAAAGAAAAACCTTGGGGTCGAGCAAGCACAGGGTTGACTGGAGCGAGTAGAGGTCCTAAAAGCCAATTCCCAACAACCAGATGAAGGCTCACAACTATCTGTACAGCTACAGTGTGTACTTATATACATAAAAATAAATAATAATAAATCTTTATTTAAAAGGAAGAAAGAAAAACCAATGGGGAGGAGACACTGAGCAGCACAATGCCAGATGAGGGATGGGGGTTGGGGGGAAGGTGCCAGGAGCCAACAGCCAGGAAGATGTTGAAGCTACCAGAGCCTGGGAAAGGCCTGCACAGATCCTGCACTGCAGGCTTTGGGGGGAAGTGCTGCAGACCAGCACCTTAATTCCCATTTCCAGAAAGCAGACTAAGTCTCCACTGGTTTAGCTCACCTGAGTTTGGGTAATATGTAGCTATAACATGATTTATCTTGTGCTCCTGGGCCTTTAAAGGGTCTCCAGTTGCTAGTCAACTGGCCCTTTAAGAATTGGATTTCTGCTTTAATCCCAGCACTTGGGAGGCAGAGGCAGGCGGATTTCTGAGTTCGAGGCCAGCCTGGTCTACAGAGCAAGTTCCAGGACAGCCAAGAATACACAGAGAACCTTGTCTCGGAAAAAAAAAAAAAAAAAAAAGAATTGGATTTCTGGGAACAGGATAGAGTATAAAAGAGCCAGCTGAGGCAGGAAAGAAGGGGATTGGGCTAGCAGAGTGAGAAGAGAAGGCAGTTGGTGCAGAAGGTGTGGTTGGGTAAGTTGAGCCAAGAGAAGCTGCGCGCTGAGCGGATCTGACCCAGAGCGGTTGTTATCAGTTGGAGTGGCTACTCTTGGGAAAATAGGGAGAAGGGATTGTTTAAGAAGACTGTTGGGTAATTGAGAGAGAAAGGGTTGGGAGAAGTGTTTGACTGAAACTAGGGGACAGGCTGGAGGAGTTCTGGAGAACTGGTTACTGTTCTAAAATAGCTAGCCATTTTATGGTTGTGCTAGGAAATCAATACATCTTGGGAGCCTCCGGTATTATGAGAGATTAAAATTAAGATTTCAAGCTGTACTGTGGGAATTTAGCCTTCGGTTAGACTCAGCGGGAGGCTAGTTCCCAAGAACCCAGAAACAAAGGAACCAAGATGACCTGGCCCAAGAACCCAGAAACAACCTGGCCCAAAACAATTGCCAGGTGGCTAGACCACCCCTGGACCTTGCTGGGGGATATGAGTCTCGCCCCAGCTAGCTGGAATAAAAAGCCTCTTGCAGATTGCATCAAGTTCGTGTCTTGGTGGTGTGGGGTCGTCGCTCCCAGGATTTGAGTGTGGGGATCCCTCTGGGAATCTCACATATTAGACATATATTTTCCAGTGCTGATTTAAGCATCCCTTCTCAGGGTGTGTCCTATCCCTGCTCCCCGGATTGTGTTAAATCTCTTTGCAGCTTGGGTGTCTTGCTGGATGAGAGAGGACATTTTCGGTTCTTTTCCCTTTTTTAAAAAACCTCTGCTTTGCAAGTTGGACTTTATTGGTTCCACCTGCTTAGACCCTCTGGGTTTCAAACCCAAGACAAAAGGCTGAGGTGCCTACTTAACATATCAAAGCCACCACCAGGTTCTCTAGGCATTCCTTAGTCCCTGCCTGTTACAGTGGCCTACCGGCTGGCAAACCCTGCCCCTACCCTAAACTTCTCTAGCCTGGAGGCTGGGCTGCCCTTTTGTCTTCTCTCCTCCCCTGGCTCAGGGTCAAGATCACCCTGGATCTTTCTTGATGGCTCTGCCTCTGGCTATGCTTTCTCTTTTATCTACTGTAAACTTTCTCCTCCACAGTAATTAGGAGGAGCCAGGCCCTATCCTCTCTCTCTCTCTCTCTCTCTCTCTCTCTCTCTCTCTCTCTCTCTCCCCCCCGCCCCAACTACAATGAGATTTTTCCCCTTAGGCATAGAGTGGGCATGTCATCAGTTTATTTATTTTGGCACTTAGGAGTCTCTGTTGGCCATTTGGCCGTGGGACCTTCATGACTGGCTTTGCTAGTTTGTTCTCTCTGTCTGGCATTCTGTGCTTAGAACTCTTGGGTCTAGAGTCTTGAATAAATAGGGTGGGGCTCTGGCATCTGGATTGTTTGTTAAAACTCCCCTACTGGTCTCAACCCACAGACCGGGACCCACTGCTCTAACCTGCCCTGCCCTTAGTACTGTGGGAGGAAATGACTCAAGGAGCAGTCACATTGTGTTTAGGAAGGGTGTTAAATCAATTTCCAGAGCAAGCCTGACACTCTGGGTCTAGCTCTGCTGCAGCCCTGCCTCTTGCTGCCTCCTCTCCTGCAAACTGATTTCCTCTCATTCTTCATCCAGGACACACACAGAGGACAGATGTCTTAGCCAAGAATTCTTGTATTTTTACAGACTCGAGGAGCAAAGTGTTCTACAGAGACACTAAAAGTTGGAAGTCTTTGAATTGATAGAAACTTCTGGATAGGGTAATAAATACCCTTGAACTCACTAGCCAACTATGTTTTCTTCAGTGAGACTTTCTAAAAGAGATGGTGAAGATCTGCCTCCTACCGCTCGCTTGCCCTTGGACTGAGAAGAGCAGGGGTTGGCTGTGCCCTGGAGCGCTGGGCTGGGCCACACCCACTGGTCTGGGCCACGCCCACTGCTCTTTCCCAACTTGTGTAACATTGCAGGACTGTTTGTCCAGTGAGGCCCAACTGAGTCTGTCTTGACCTTTGGGGCAGCCAGGACCTGATTCTAATCACAGTTTCTTCCTCCTCCTTTACCAAAAAAAGACATTGAAAGCCCTCACAGGAATGAGAGAAAATTAAACCAGAAACAAAGAACCGTATTGAAATCCCTGGGCTATGAATGAGTAGCTAGGTGGGGCAGGGGCTATTTCCTTTCTGTGTGAGCAGCACTAGGGATCTCTTTTAAGGGGTGCACATCCACCACACCATACCATAGATCCCTTCTAACAAGTAGAAAGAAAACTTGCTGTTGTCATGGTGTCTTATCGGGTCCCAGTATTTACAAAGAGGAAAGCAGCCCAGAAAACCCCGTAGGTATGGCCTGACCTGAGGTTTCTCTGCTTGGCGGTGCTATCTTTCCAAACTCAGGACCCATGCCCAGCGATGAAGGGAGTGTCTGCCATCAGCCCTTTCTCTCCTGTAAACTTGGAAGGACAGAAATACACTGGACTAAGACCACACACCCAGAGTGCCGTGTGCCTTGTGGGGTTTTGCTTGGTTGAGACTTTGGTTGTGTCCCTGTTTTGAGACAGGGTCACAGGTCTAGTTATGTGTAGTTCAGAATACTGCTGTTTTCTGAATACATACACGCGCGCGCGCGCGCGCACACACACACACACACACACACACAGAGAGAGAGAGAGACAGAGAGACAGAGAGAGACAGAGACAGAGAGACAGAGAGACAGACAGAGACAGAGAGACAAAAACAGAGAGACAGGGAGAGAGACTCTATGAGAAACCCGTTGGTAGTAGAGAGGACTCTTTGGGGGAAGAAGCCTTCAGAACCCACACACCCCTCAGCATATCCCCTGAGGACTCTCGAACCACTTCCCAGCACAAAGAAGTGTGTCCCTCTCCCAGCCTTGAGTAAGCTATACAAACCCAGGATAGTTTTACAACCTAGCTCAAGTCGGCTGGCCTTGAGGCCTTTGCGGTTTCCTATAGGAACTTTGAGGAGCTGACCACCTACTGAGCTTGCTTTGCACCTCAAACCAGAAAAAAAAAAAAGATGGGGTCTGCCTTTCCCTATATAACACAGTGATGAAAATTAAACTTTGAACCTTGATCAAAAACTTTTGTCTTGGCTTCATCCTTCTCTTGACCCCCTCCCCATCCTTTTTCACTTCCAGTTTCCCTTTCAGGTAACCCAGTTAATCCACCCAGTCACAGCTGAAGGTTTTCTGTAGAGAACTTAGTTCTTCTCTTCAATTAGATCCCTCCAGTAACATTCAATACAAAGAGATCTGGTGTGAGAGTTTATCTATAATCCCAGCAGTAAAGAAACTGAGGCAAGTGGCCAGCCTGGGCTATGTCTTAGTCAAGATTTCTATTCCTGCACAATCATCATGACCAA
This sequence comes from Hylomyscus alleni, assembly GCA_019843855.1. Classification (NCBI taxonomy): domain Eukaryota; kingdom Metazoa; phylum Chordata; class Mammalia; order Rodentia; family Muridae; genus Hylomyscus; species Hylomyscus alleni. The sequence goes on along the minus strand of JADRCC010314939.1, from coordinate 8,337 downwards.
GAAGCAAGTTGGGGAGGAAAGGGTTTATTCAGCTTACACTTCCACATGCTGTTGATCACCAGAGGAAGTCAGGACTGGAACTCAAGCAGGTCAGGAAGCGGGAGCTGATGCAGAGGCCATGGAGAGATGTTCCTTACTGGCTTGCTTCTCCTGGCTTGCTCAGCCTGCTCTCTTAAAGAACCCAAGACTTCCAGCCCGGGGATGGCACCACCCACAAGGGCCCTACCCCTTTGAACACTAATTGAGAAAATGCCCCACAGCTGGATCTCTCATGGAGGCACTTCCCCAATTGAAGCTCCCTTCTCTGTGATAATTCCAGCCTGTGTCAAGCTGACACACAAAACTAGCCAGTACAGGCTACATAAAGTCTCATGGCGATAGATATTTGAGATCCTGATATTTTTAATCACAGTAAGAGAGGAACTAGGTGAGTCAGGATGTTGGTGCCGATTAGCGATTAGCAGTTACCATGGCTGCAACATCGGGTCCCTAGACTTTTAACTCAGTGGCCTTCGCCCTCCCTGATGGATGATCAGTTTTTAAAAGATGCCAAGAGCACTGGCTTTGCCACTAGCACTTTGCGGGGACACATCTTCCAAGCTCAGACTATATTTAACAAGAGCAGGTCTCCTACAGACTGCCTGGCAAGTAGGAGTCCCTGCATTCGGACCGAAGGTCGGTCGGGCCTGCTTGTTTTCCAGAGTTCCTCCGGAGGATCGGAAATTCCCGATAACATCTAATCCTCTTACTGGCTCTAAAAACACTGCAGGTCTCCCATTGTCTCTGCTGTCACCAGTAAGTAAGATAAACTGGTTTGCATCAACACAGAAGGCTAAGCCCTTTGGCTGCTTAGGTCTGTCTGCTGAGATGCATGGCAAACTTGTCTCCAAAGCAGAGTGAATCTCCAGTGGGGTGACCCTAGTATTCTGTGTTACACTTGCGTGCATGTCCGCAGCTCTTTGCTGTAGTTACAGGGTTCTAGCTGTCCTTTCCACAGGTCTCCATCCGATCTCTTTTCTCTGACCTCACCTTTGCTTCTGATTAGTCCGGGCTCACTACCATATATATTTAAGGAACCCACGGGGGACACTGGCTTTGTGCTGTCCCCAGCAGCAGTTGCCACTGCTCTTCCAGGAACCACAGGACTGTATTCTCAGTCTTCCTCCAGCTGGCGGCTTATACTGACCCTTCTAATAACCACATAAGGTAAAAGCAAACAAGCCAGGCACTCGTGCTGGCCAGGACCAGCCAATCCTTACCAGAGGATTGGGAAGGAGAAAGCCATACTCCTCAGAAATGTGATATCTTCCCAAGGACAATGGCACCAGCCGCTTCACTCTCTGACCTTGAGGCTCCATGTTTTCACTTGAGGTCTCTGCACGGAGGAAGGCCCAGGTTCAGGAGCTCCCCCGCTGTGTCTTCTGTGGTGGTTGTAGTTGTGCGGTACTCCAGCAGGAGGGGAGAACCTTGCCCCCAGGCTGAACTCCAGGATGGCCACACATCTATTCTGAAAGAAAGCCAAGCAGTAAGTCAACAATGAAGATTAGGAATTAAAACGCATAAGCAAACATTCGTAAAATATGAGAAAGTGGCTTTTAAATCCAGGAACAAATAGGGAGATGTGAACTTGACTCAGCTGTGGTTGTTCAGATCTGCCATGGACCAGGGTTTCTTGCAGGGAGCCCTTGTTCCTCGGGATGAGAGTTCTGGCCAGGTGTGCAAGGGATTCAGCGGGTGATAAATAGAGTCGATACAAAAAAGTGTGGTATCTGGCAGAGGCAGGCGGTTTTCTGAGTTCGAGGCCAGCCTGGTCTACAGAGTGAGCTCCGGGACAGCCAGGGCTGCACAGAGAAACCCTGACTCCAAAAACAAAAACAAAAACAAAAACAAAACAAAAAAAGTGTGGTATCTGAATGTATTTCTTAAAAATGGCATCAGATTTTTACAATCATTGCAAAAGAGAAAAATCTGGCAGCTCAGTTGTAGAGGTACATCTGAGGCCATCTAAAACTGGGTCTAAAGCAGCAGCCATCTCCTCTGGACTGGTGCAGCACCCCTGGGCTCTGAGTATGCTCGGGCCACATGGGCCCAGCCGGAGTCCTTGGGGGGCTGCGGGTGCACCAGCCAGGAAGGTAGAGGCGGATCTCGAATCCTCAATGCTGACTCTAGAATGCTGAAGGCTGCACACTGTCTCTCACACTCACACACTCAGCTCAAGGTCCTGCACACCCTCAGTAAAACACCCACTATGCTAATCTTCTGGGCAAGTAGAGCCACATCTCTTGCTAATTCTTGACCTGACCTTGCCCTGGGATAAGTCTCCCATTCTGTAAGCTTCAATGCCCTATTCCCTTTATTATTTCCCTAACAATGACAGGGGCAATTAGTCTGAAAATTCCAAGCCAAGGTTTGGCTAAGATGTTGGAACATTGGTAAAGGTCAGAGAGCAATGTCCAATTTTGTCTAGTTATTAGTAAATCATATCTTGGTGGGCACCTAGTATGTGAGTAAGAGGACATATCTGGGCTACCTCTGAGTTAGGGGTGCCAGGAGACATTGCAGGGGCAGGAGACTGGCTTCCTTGAAGCTTTTGCCTCAAATACTGCTGTCACGCAAAGTCTGCGTGGCACAGATCCATACCCAACAGGAGTTTGGGTCCTGAGGGATTCTGACAGTGTATCAAAATTACTAAACTAGGAGCCAGTTTTATTGGCTTTTTATGTTTGAAAATGTATTTATCTGCTGAAATTAAAATGTAATTATATCATTCTTCCCTCTCCTCTCTTCAAACCCTCCCATGTTCTTTCCTTCCTTCCTTCCTTCCTTCTTTCCTTCCTTCTCTCCTTCCCTCCTTTCAAATTTATGGCCTTTTTCTTTGTTAATATATATGTATTGTTAGCATCAGAAACCGCTTTATAATCAGCCTCTGAATCCAGCTATGATGTCATCCCTAGGTGACAAGGACCCGCTTGTGACTGTTGCCATGGCAACCACCATATACTCCAGGCAGGCATGTGCCTCACCTGTGTGCATCATTCATTACTGGCATCTATGTCACAGCCCGAATAAAAGACTGAGACCCTGACCCCTCGCCCCCTTTTTCCTCTTTCTCCTCTTCCTCGATTTCTCTCCGCCCCCTGCCCCCCAATCCAATCAAACCTCTTCTCATGAGACAGTGCTGCCCTGGCATGATCTGTCCAGAAACGAACTGCCTTCTAAATAACACATATAAATATATGAGTACAGCCTTCGCAGTCTGTTTAGTGTTATTTGTATATATAAGATTTCAGGGCTGACAACTTGATATTTGTATACAAGGAAGTTACAGTAAAGAAATTCCCACTATGACCACTCTATGATATGGTGAAAGGAAAGGTCCTCCCCCCTTCTCTATTTCTTTCTTTCTTTCTTTCTTTCTTTCTTTCTTTCTTTCTTTCTTTTCTTTTCTTTTTTCTTTTAGATATGAGAGAGAAAATATCCAAAGGAATCTGGAAGAATTCAGAGCAGAGAAAGAAAAAAAGCAGACTGAACATGGCCAACAGATCGGACACAGCCAGGGCGGTCTGTGAGAGAGCAGAAATAACTGGAGATGGAGAGAAAACATAGTGAGCCCAGCAGAAGCAGAGCATGGTGAGGTTAGCTGGGTTATAAGGATGAGCAGCTGGGGGAAGGGAAGCTCATGAGCTGGAGGGAGTGAGAGGAGAGGAGGAGGTGGGAAGGCCTGGGATGCTAGCATGGGCTTTGAAATATGTAATGGATCCTTGTGATACTGAGGGAACCTGGAGGCCAGCGTGGGCTTTGGTATACTAGCAGGTAGTCACTTGTCCCTCTGCCAGAGGTAAGGGAAATGACGCCTTTTGGTAGAGGGAAGCCAGTTTCACAGGTTCCTGAGGAATCCTCCTATAGTCCAGGCTAAACTCATTTCTGGATCTTTGGACTGCCTTTGGGAGTGTGGGTTTGGGAATTGGACATGAAAATGTTGGATAGCCAAGTAGAAGGCTTTCCCTTTGGGAGAGCATGTCTCCTGTTCCAGAGTAAGCTTTTGAAAGTAGAGATTGCATTGGGCATGGGGAGAGTCAAGACGAAGATTCCGACAGCATATTGAAAGCTTAGTTTGGAAGAGCAGTCCCAGGACCTGATTCAGTTCACAGGAGCACATAGTACTGAATACTGATTGAAATCTTTGATCACATTAAAAGAAGATTCATATATAATTTTTAAGTTTTTGGTGATTCAATTATTTTTTTATAGAAAATAGATTTTTCATACAATATATTCTGATTATGGTTTCCTGTCTCCCAACTTCCTCATCCTCCCAAATCCATGCCCTTCCTTTCTCTTTTATTAGAAAACAGGCATCTAAAATAATAATAATAATAATAATAGTAGTAGTAGTAATAATAAAGATAAGAGCAAACAAGTACAGTAGTCTACTGCATATTCCTTATGCCATCTTATGAAAGTATCCCTAAGAATACTTTAAGTGCTAAAAGTATCAGGTAAAACTGGTCTCTCCTCACTTAGACCAGCACTAAATTCCTAAGGTAAACTCATCTCCGGTCCAGCCATAAATTCCTATAGACTGTGACTCTGAGCTAAAGGTTAACTGCCTGCCATTTAACTACTATCCCTCTACTTCCGTAAAAGGTGCTTGCTTGCCTGATTGCTGCAGCTCCTTTCTGTACATGTCACTGAATGAAAATGAGGACATGACCATCTCTGGGGTATGGCTGAGGAGGTTTTTATTATAGATATGAAGGAGAACACAGCCAGGGGCATCTGGAAGGATCCAGACTGAACCATGAGAAGGTGGCAGAGAGTGAGGGAGGAAGAGAAGACAGGGAAGAGAAGGCCAAGAGGACCAAGAGAGGAGCCAGGATGCTATTCTGTGACAGGCTTTTAAGGCTGTCAGAGCCTGGAGCTAGCATGGGCTTTGTATATGCTATAGACACCACAGCGAGCCATTTGTCACCTGACAGTCACAATTCTTTTTTCTTAGAAGCTGGGACAAGGTAGTGTCTCCCTCTAATCTGCTTGGGACAGTCCAGCTGGCAGTTAATAAAGACTCCGTCCAATTTGTATATGCCTCTTAGGAGTTTTTCTCTTCAGGTACCCCATACCACAAGAACAGGACAAAAAAGCTGGGAATAATATATTCTTAGCTATACCAGAAAATTTAAAATTGTATGAATAGATAACTGGATTTAATGCCCTGTTGCCTTAAGTAGGGTTTCTATTGCTGCGACAAAACATCATGACCACAAAGCAAGTATGCTTCCATATTGCTGTTCATCACTGAAGGGAGTCAGGACAGGAACTCAAAGAGGGCTGGAACCTGGAGTCAGGAGCTGATGCAGAGCTCCTGCCCTGAGACCACCAGCCCCCCCCCCCCCAGGTGGCACCACTCACAGTGAGCTAGCTCTCCCACATCAATCACTAATTAAGAAAATTCCCCACAGCTGGATCTTCTGGAAGTATCTTCTCAATTGCGGTTCCCTCCCTTCAGAAAACTCGTTTGTATGTCAAGCTGATAGATTAGCCAGTACACTCTGTATTTTTATCATATTTTCATTAATTGACACATAGTAATTGCATGTAACTTTGTTACATTACTAAACTTTCCAGAACTTTCCATTGTGCCGAACTGTAATGTGGTGTAGAACACTTGCCTGAGAGATCTACCATTAAGGGCAGTGATTTTACATTTTATAGTGAAACCTGCTATTTTATGTAACTAATATAAGCTAATATAACTTAGTGTGTGCATGTGTGTGTGTGTGTGTGTGAGCGCCATAGCATATGATGTGCCTTGTGTTCACTATACAACAAATTAATAGTAAGAAAACAAATAAAATAAGCAAACAAACAATGGAGATTTATTCATTGTGGCCAAATTGGGCAGAGGGACAAAGACATCCAGCAACTCCCCTCAAGTCTATTATTGGGGTGCTGAAGTGAGATCAGAGTTTAAATGGAAAACTAGAGATCTGCACATCTGACCAAGGTGTGGCCCTGGCCATCCTTTACCCATTATCTAGACTTCAGTTTGGCCTGTGAAGAGGTCGGACAAGTTGTCATCCCGGTGTAAAACTTGTTCCTGGGAGAGAAGTTCCCCCTCCCACACGTGTCAGGCTCCAGCATTTCCTTCTCCCAGCAGAAGATTCCAGGGGGAAGAGAGGGAATTCTAGTTTCTGGGGAGCCACAGTTTCAGCACGCTTACAGTCAGACTGACACACACAAATGGCTCACTAGAAAATATTTCTGCCTGGTCAGTTATAGGAGGACAAATTTCAGAAGTTGGTATTCGTCTTCTATGGCGTGGGTTCTGGACAGTGAACTCAGGTCCTGAAGCCTAGTAGCAAACACTTCCACCCACTGAGCCATCCTGACAGCCCCAGCTAACACGATTTTAAATAAAAATATGAATGGGGGCTGAGGGGATGGCTCAGTGGTTAAAGCATGACTGAGCACTTGAGCAATCGGGAGAGAAGCAGTTGGGTGGGGCAGGTAGCATTACCTTTCTGCATGTTCCCTCTCCGGTCATGTTTCCTGTTTTCTTTTCTTTCCTCTGAGCTGACTTTCTGACACTTTGCACTCTGAGTCTGAATACCCAGTGGCTCTTCTGATGTCCTCTGCCTTGGTGTCCTGAGGCATTGCCCTCTAGCCTCAGCTTCTGATCTCCAGTCTTGGCTCCATTGTTCTGAGGTTCACAGCCATGTTGTTTGGGGGTCTGTGAATATCGCACTGGGTGAAATAAAGCCCATGCTTCCTGGACCCTTGCATTCAAAGATGCCCATTTCTAGCTGTGTTCAAGTCACCAAAAAACAATGAGCTGCCCTAGAAACAACCAGAGCCTAGTTCCTTTCTTTTGTCTGTCTGTTCACAGATCTTCTGTTTCTGAGACACTTTTTTTTCTTGTCCCCATATCTGAATTCTCTTCTCTCTTAAGAAAGAAATATCCCAATTCAGACCCTCTCATGATTCTCTTTGCGGAATTATTCCCTTCTCTCAACTTACCTGTTCATCCTATCCTGTCAAGGTCTCCCTGATTGGATTATCACCTATGTGTTCACCTGGTATTTCCTTTTGGCCTTCTTCATGACAGAACCCATACCTAACCCAGCTTTGTGGCTGATGTTATCTGCAAGCCCAGTGATAGGATGTTCTGGATGAGCCATGTCTCATTCTCATTGCAGAGGTCACACATTTATACCAATGACCTAGAATATAGACCACTGTGCTTGGCTATGGCACACTGTCTTATTTACTTATCTGCATCTGTGTTTTACTTATTTACTTTGTGATGCTATTGAGAAGGTTGGGCTGATTCCATGACAGACTTCAGATTGGCAGTTAAGGAGACTAGGCCTAAGAACTGGGCAAGTCCAAGCAAGCCCAGGTAAGTCAATACTAATAGAATTACTAATACAATTACTAATAGAGAAATCCCAGGCTCCAGCCCTCATCTCCCCATAATGGTTCCGGAATGTCTAGAGATAGAGGAAGATAAAGCTCATCTACCCCAGAATTCCAATGTGCTTTAAGTCGAGCCTGCCAGCTCACTTGTTTGTCTCTCTATCTTGGTGATTGGAGACCCCAGCATGCTGGACTTCTGCAGAATAAAACACATTTTGCGTTTACATACTATTTGAGTCTTGGGTGTCATTCTTTGGCAAATCATGAACACTTAAACTAGGGATCAAATCCAGGGCCTCCCATGGGATAGACAAATGATTATCATTGACTTCTACCCCGGCCCCCACATTGATTTAACACTTTAGACCCAACCCCCAAAACTTAACCAGCAGTAGGAAACCCAGGGCTATACTGTAAAAACAAAAAGCAACAACAACAACAAAATACACACCCAAACCACTTCTGGTATCTGTTTTGTTTAACTTTTACAAGTTAGTTAAGTTGGCCATGTGTAGAAATATCCTTCCCTGGGCTCCTGAATCTGCATCTTCAAGGCTCACAGTAGTCAGGAGTAAGACAAAGTCACGACGCCACAAGGCTTTCACTCCTTGTAGAGCACAAATTTGGATCTTTGGGAACTGGACTAGTGAATTTTTAGGAAATGAAGAAACCACATTCAGAAATGAGTATCTCAGGGCATCACTCCTAGGCTGACTTGTAAAACCATCAGGTACACTTAACTTTCAGTTTCTGATTTGATGACCTCTGAATCTAAATGGCCCATGACTCAACCCAAGCAGCACTCAGTGTTCTTTTCCATTTTATCATTGCTTTTTTGTTCTCATGTTTAATGGGACTCTGTAGACCTTCCTTGACTAGGTGTTTAGGCATCTGGCACTGTGGTTACTCTTTTTTTTTTTT
>JADRCC010314933.1:0-17777 GCA_019843855.1 Hylomyscus alleni | reverse complement strand
ACACACACACACACACACACACACACACACACACACACACACACTTATATAAGCATACATACAAAATATTGCCCAAGATGTTACAATTAGGCTCTTCTGCTTGAGCTTACAGGTTGATCAAGCATTCATGTGATAAAATATTAGAAGATTTCTGTATGTTCTTGAAGTCAAAGTGCATCTGATAAGACCTAGTAAAATTCTGCACAAGCATCATGTTTTAGCCTTACTGGAAGGAATGTTTATTTTTTCCAAATAAAGACTATTTATACCTTATATATAACAAAATTCACTTTAAAAATACTTGTCTACAAGTTTTAAAAATGTTTGAGTTGTGCAGCCACATCCTCAACCAAGAGACTGGACATTTTCCCATCACCACCAAACATTCATGCATGCCTCTCAGAGTCAAAATCTTTGTGAAAGAACAACTTGCAAATTCTAATACCTTCTGATTATCTCAGTGTAACTTCATTGAACTAATATTAGCAGTTTTGCCTTTTATCTGTCCTTCAGTTGGCCTTCCCAAGCCCTGAAGAATAAGAAACTGGTTTTCAGAGCAATAGTCTTGAACCTGAAATGTTTGAGTTTTCACCTTTGAGAAAGTCCAGTACATTCTTCTTTATAAAATGATTAAATTTTGACATCTTACCTGAAAAAGAATTATTGCCTGGCCCACGATCACAAATTCTTTTCTGTTGAATATTATCAAAGTTTTCTACTTTCACATTTAGATCCTCTTTGAGAAATTAATTCTCGTGCATGGTATAGGAATGATTCACCTGTCTGTTTTTTTTTCTTTCCTTGCACATATCTAACCAATTACATCTGTACTGGTTTATGAAAGGGCTTTGCTAATGTGTTTGCATTTGAAGCTGTCTGTTAGCTAAGCTCTTAGATAAATTGGCTACTTGTCTCTTTTAAGAGAATCAAGTCTTATTTTGGAAAATAATATATAGACTGAACTATATTTTTGTTTTGTTTTGTTTTTGCTGTTGTTGATTTGTTTGTTTGTTTTTGTTTTGTTTTGTTTTTAGTAAAATATCAACCATTAGATTTTACCAGAAAACTCGGGAGCCAGATGTTAGGGTAAAAGCAAAAGCTTGCCATCTCAGAGAGGCAGAGAAAGCACCTAGCTGACCTTCCACCTCAGCCAATGTCCAGAAGGAATTCTATCTCTCATGCCATCTCACAAAACCTCTTTCAACCTGAATGTCCATCCCTTCTATTTCCTGAGTGTCTCTATCCATGCCCCAACTCCTTCTTATTCTCTATGACTTTTTTTCTTAATAATCCTATGTTCACTTCTTGTCAACTGTTTGCTTGTTTCACCTCTTGACCTATGGTTGACTCTATTTAATTCCGTTTACAACATTCAAGCTGAAAGCCTTTGAATTAAAAGTGTGTGCTAATGCTGAGCCATACTACAACTAAAAACAGGCTTTTCCAGTAAATGACACAATCTCTGGGTTCACAGTGTGATCAAATATCCTGCAACACTAAAGGAAGCTAGCATAAATCTTTTCAACTTTGGAAGACTTGTTGGAAATAATTTACATACCTCTTGAAAAGCTGTGGTTATGCAACGAGAGTGTCATCATCACCTCCCAATCCAGGTAACAGGAAAATGAACTGAAAGTACTTTGATTACTGATTGCACACTTATGCACCCCATCCTGACCACGGATGCACCACTGGGTTGCAATTAGTGGAATTCAGTAGATTTCTAACATCTCATCAGCGAGAAGGTAAGTACAAGGCACACTGTTACCATGGTCTTAATAAGAGAAGTGAATAAAGAAATGTCTCACATCTTTAGCTTCTAAATGGGTCACCCAAGGAACTAATATTCAAGTTTTTATATATCTCTGATTTATATAGATCCAAGAAGAAGTATGAAAAAAATTGAAATAGCTTCTTCTTTCTTACTTCTCCTTCTATGTTCCTCTCTTTTATTATCCTTCCTTACAGATTAAGGGGAATTTGGTTTTAAGCTTGTTTAAAACAGAAAGAAGTAAGGCATGATTGTCCATTCACTCTACTAACTAGAGTTTACAGATGCCACCCACTCCCTGCTTGCCATACAGTGTTTAATTTCATTTTGCCAAACAGCTATGGTTGTTTACAATGTGTTGATTCTTTATGTATCATTTAAATTATCTCTCCAAGAAAACTTTTCCAGAACCCAGTCAAAAATAACATCTCCCAAAACACATGTCTGGTATAGTAAATCTGTTCAAGAACACACAGCTGGAAGCCTGCGGGTCCTAGAGGTAAATCTATTACAAATATTCTCTTAAATTCACATAGTATCAGACTGTACTTAAGTATGTATCCCTATATTCATGAATTAACACGGGTCTCAGCCCTCATTAGAGAAGCATATCTGGGAGTGAATGGATAGAAATCAATGTAGGAATTCACAGCTAGTCAAAGGACATATAATCTGTGCTATAGAATGCTTAGCCATAACATCTCTATCACTCCTCTCAAAGCCTAGAGAACACAGTAGACAAGGATCAAAACATGCATAAAAGCCAGAGGCCAGAGAGGACTACAGCAAAATGATGTTTCCAGACAGGACAAGGTGACTGAACTATGAACTCTCAGCAGCTGTGGTTGTATGCACAGAATTTGCACAAGATCAAGCCAGCTGACTTGATTATTCCCAAATGGCTGAACATGAGTTCATGAGCAACTTCCCAGCCCTATTTCTGAGAGGCCACCGACAGTTGATTCTACTAGAGAAGGAAAATCAGTCTTCTTTAATGTTGTGGTCCCTGTTAAGTCAACCATGCTCCAGTCAGGGCCCCATGTCCATGCATATATAGGAAACACTATTTAAACTCATTGACTTATCAAAAAGGGGAGCATGAAGACGGTAGTGGGAGGTTGAGAGTGGATCCAAGAGGAATTAGGGACAAGATGGGTGAATATGATCAAAATACATTGAAGGTATATGTAAAAACCTCAAAGAATAAACATTAAAAATAAACATGCTACTCTAATATATGACCCGATTTACTTTGTTAACAATGTCATATGTTCATAAATCAATATCTATATACCAACATCTAGATCCCAGTCTCCTTTTGCATTCCCTGTTTTAATTTTGTCATGCATTTACTTTCTCAGAGGGGTTTTGGGGTGAGTGTGAGGGTCAAAGACCATTTCGTAAGAACTGGTTCTCTCAGTTGGTCCCAGGGATTGAACTCAGTTCATCAGTAGTGGCAGCAATTGCCTTTACCCACTGAGCCATCTCACTGGCCCCTATATCTCCCATTTGAATGCCTCGCTTCAGTAAGTCTGAGAGGACTACTTTTACTTCCAGTGCTGAGTATCACAACCCCTGGCACATAGCATTTGTCAACTTGAAATGAAAGCCAACAATGCTGAAATTGTAAAATATCTCCCCACTTCCTACCCTACTAATCAAGTACACTGGGGATTGAGCCTAGTGATTGATTGTTAGACTTATTGAGTAAAGCTAAGGCTGAATATATTTCAAATTTGATATACGACGTCATATCAGAATTCACATTGCAAAATAGTAGTAATTGAATTCTCTTAGACTCACAGAGAGGACTTGTGAAGTAGGCTGCTATAAAGCTCATTGTTTGGGGGCTTGAACTTGGGAGTAGGATTTTAAAGGCATATAACAGATTTTTCCTTGTTCCACGGAAGTCTTTCTCTGTGAATACATTCAGGTTACCTGGAACACTTTGCAAAACAGAAACAATAACATAGTTTTCGTAGCCTAGCAACTTGTCAAAGTCATTATGGGTTAATGCTGTGGAGTGCTTTCTGCCTGTAGATGGAAAAGGGCTTTATAAAAACAAGCCATTACTGGCATGTTTAAGCAACATCTATTGGAACATGATTCTATCACCTAACATTTCTTACTAGCTCTGTAATTCTCTAAAAAGCATAAACTATTCATATCTGGAAATAATTTTAATGTCTATAGATGACAACTCCAATTAACTTACACTATATCCTTCAACTATCCAGTATTTCTTCAAACAGAAAGGATGCAGACCCTTCTCAGTACAATTAAAACAATGCCCATTTAGGGGGCTAGAGAAATGGCACAGGAATTAAGAGCACTAGCTGCTCTTTTAGAGGGCCTAGATTCAACTCCTAGCACCTACAGTGGCTCACACTGTATATAACTCCATTTCCAGGTGATCTGATACCCTCTCTGGCCTCTGTGGGCACCAATTATACACATGACACACGGACATATACGCACACAAAATATTTGTACATAAAAATAAAATTTTAAAAATTATTTTAGAAAATAATACCATGTTAAAGCTTGTGGTATGCTACAATCTCTTTTAAATACCTTAGATACAACTCCTTAATCATTGTTTCCCTGGGATAGTATCATTCCCACTGAATAGATGAGAAAGATAATAATAGGATAGTACAATAAAATTGAAGACAATTCATCACTTGTGCTCACAAATGTAGACAATACAACCCACCACTGCTCAAACATTTGACTACTTGGACATATGTAGTCCAAGGGTCAAACAATGAAGACTGCACAAGGATAACAGATGAACACAACCTCTTCCTATTTAGCTTATAAAATTAGTAAGTAAACCTGCCCTGTGATTCTCGGCTTTAAGGCTCAATGACATATACTCTATGCAAGGGAAAGGGGTAGGAGTCCCTGCTGCTGTCCTAGAGGAGCTCCCAGGCCAGGAAGACCTACTGACCATGAGAAGTCTAGGAGGGAATGTAGACAACACTCTAGTTGTTATCTGAAAATAGAAGGACCACCTGCTGCCTCGAGCTCAGTTAATGATAGCCCAACACCTGGCGCCATCACAGACTCTGTGAACACTAGCATCTCTGGCTTGCTTTCAGCTCTGCCTTGCCCTCTCTTAACAAGGAAAAGAAAATGGTACACAAATTCTTTTTTTTGTTTTGTTTTGTTTTGTTTTGTTTTTTGTTTTTTGAGACAGGGTTTCTCTGTGTATCCCTGGCTGTCCTGGAACTCACTCTGTAGACCAGGCTGGCCTCGAACTCAGAAATCCACCTGCCTCTGCCTCCCAAGTGCTGGGATTAAAGGCGTGCGCCACCACGGCCTGGCTAGGTACACAAATTCCTTTGTGTGTTTACATGTCTTTCCAGATTTAACGTGTGCAGTATTAAAAGATTCATAAGCTTGTAAAGAGAATGTTATGGAGTTAAAGGATCTAGAATTTAGCAAAGATTTTGAATGGAACACTTGCCTTCAGTGCATGATGAGGGAGGGCTCATTAACGAAAAATAACGATTAGTGTAGCTTCATGTGAAATCTGGTTTTTTTGTTTAGTTTTTTGTTTTGTTTTGCTAAAGCTGTCTTCCCCATCACTTTCAAAGGTTTTAATCAGTAATCTGGATTCCTGAGAATATATAAAGCACACATGTCTAATTTGCAGATTCAAGGATTCAAGCATTATGTGAAACCTGAACAGCCTCATTAGAATCCAAAGATGGTATTGAGCTTTATTTAAATTAATAAGACATAACCAGGCCTTTACTCCTTGGCCCAGAATTTCCTTAGAGACGAATTACAGTTTAATAAGGAAATTACCTCTCTGAAAATCAAAACTATTTTCTAAGTATATTATATTTTATATGTACATTGTAGTCTTCCCCAAGGGCACACCAATTGATTATCCAATACTAAATACTCAGCTCCGAAAGTATTCATAGGAGCAATATTATGTACACTGAGAAGCTTATATGTATGTGATTAGAAATGTGTATGTATATACACATATGTAAATGCATATAACAATTAATGAAAAGAAACAATGGATTTGAACAAAAGCAAAGTGGGATATATGGGAAGTTTGAAGGGATGAAAGGGAGATTATATAATTATGACATCAAGAAATACTTTTAAATGTATATTAAGATAAATATATGTAGCTTTAAAAATGTTTTATGTATTTGTATTCATTCATATATGTCAGTGATAAAATGCAGTATATTAAGCTTTCCCTAGTTCAGTAAATTTCTTTGAAGAATCTATTTGAATCAAAAAACCAGCTGACATCATTGCCTGACTGTATGAAGCCAAAACCAGGAGCCAAAGCTGTAGCAATTGGCCACAGACTAGCAGCAATACCTATACATGATATTTAAGCATGTACTTTTATCTCAGAGCACTGAACAAAGAGACCATCCCAGGGAACCCAGAGATCAGAGATCAATAGGGCCTTTGTTTGCTGTCGTTTGAAACTCGTTTAATTTAAAAATACTTCTATTGTGCATAAGTCCTCTTTATAGTATTTAAGTCAGTTTATATCACCACAAAATGTTACAAAACTTTAGTGATAAAATTAGAATTTTTGATTTCACTTTCTCATTATCAATAGTTTTTTTTCCTGTTTACTTTAAATTATGTCCATCTAAATTCTCAAGAGATTTTGTTGTTTAGATTCAATTTAGCGGTTATTGGTCTTGTCATGTATAAATCAAACACCACTGGGAGTTTTATTATATGTGTTATGAATAACGGATTTTTTTCACAATTTGGAAAACACTGTGTTTAAAATAACATGAGTAGACTCTTGCTAACACATTGGAACTGGCATAACAAAGACATTATAAACACATACACTAGAACCATGGCTATTAGTGCATGAACTTCAAAGATTCTAAAACTATTACCCAATGAGCAAAAGAAGTTGTTTTTAGAGGTATAGTGCAATTTTAGTTATTATTAGTATGTTACCTATAAAATGCAGGGATTTCAATTCAGTATGTTACAATAAATCTGCAGATAGCATTTACATAGGCACAGACCCACACATGGAAAGACATGTCTAGATAAAAACAAAAACAAACAAGTGTTTCTGGTGTAATCAAACTTCCAAAAAGACCGAAACACCAAGGTTTGGCTTTACCCTTTTGTACCGAAGAAAATGGAAAGCGTTCGTCTATGCAATGGAGATGTTATAAGTTGGGGAGAACTGCTCACTTATGAGGCTGAGCACCACCTTCTTCAGCTACAATGAATTGCCATTTTGTATAACTATGCTCAGTTATCAAAGCCAACCAGGAGAAATCAAAGAGACTTTAAAACATAGAGGGGATGTGATGATTTTTTTTCTTCCTGTGATATCTTCGGTATCGCCTCAGGCATGAAGCCTCAAAGCTCAGTTATGAGACCTGGAATTTGTTTAGAGGCCCAAAGGTTGAAGCAAGCAGCTGGAGACAAATGTAAAACTGAGACATGGAAAGAGATCTGAACAAAGAAGTAAGAGGGGAAAGGTTTATGGTGGAGCTGGCATAGGACAGAGAATGGGGACATCAGAGAGAAGAGTATGGAAAAGGGACAAGAAACAGAAGATTGTATATTTTCACAACAACGACAAAACTTTATAATATACTAAGAAATTTTATGGAAGGAGATAGCAAAAAAGTAAACTTTAAAAATGGTTATTATTCAATTGATACACTTTTTAAAAAGTACTTATGCAAAGACATTTTGGTCATTATCTTTGTATGGTCAACAAATTATATGAAAGAAAAAGGGAAGATTAAATAGGATTTACAAATCATTAAGTATTATATATATGTATATATATACATATATGTGTATGTATATGTATAATTTAAAATAAAAGTTTCAATACATAGGATAAAATAAGATTGGAAAAGGGAAGGCGTTGAGAGATAGCACCAAAAAATATTAATTAGGAAGACCAAAACTTTGCAATATTTAACTATGCAAGTATAAAGTCATTGGATTAAATTTCCTGTCTGTTTCCAAGTATAAGGATAGAAAAGCTAGATGTGTACCTTCAATGTAAAATTCCCCGCACAGAACATCTCAGTTGGGCAGCATCTAGATGCTATGTGTGCCCACTGAAGGACTGTAAATGCCATTGCAAAGAGAGAGAAACTATGACTTGGGAATCCACTGAAGAGGTAATAGGACAGCTGAAAATATGGAGGATGAAAGGACAAAGTACTACAACGAAAGCCAAGTCAAACGCAGCCCTAGCAACTGTATGCCAAGAGTTGATAGGAGTTTTAATTGGCAAACTGACAGAATCTAGAATTGCCCTCAAGAGTGAACCCTGTCTCGTATGTCTCAGAATGATCATCCCAAATGCATGAGCTGAGGTTGGAACCCTGGACTATCCATGTGTGTGAATGGGACCAGCAAAAGGCATTCATTTCCCTAGCTTAGGAGCACCTATCCAATGTGAGCAACTGATTCAGGCTCCTGCTGTCTTGTCTTTCTCCCCAAATGATGAACTGAACCCTTGAACTGAGAGTGAGAATAAACGCCCTTTCTCTAAATTTCTCTTGCCCCGGTATTTTATCACAGCACTAGGAAATGAAACAAAGATATGAAGAGAGAGAGAGAGAGAGAATCAGCTAAAATAGGAGAGGTGGCAATGGTACAGAAAGACTGGAGGTTCTTTCTACAGGGCCAGCTCATGGGTTTCAAAGGTGTCAAAAAAACACAAGTGCAGGTCCTAATAGGACAGTGATTTCTCTGGGAATTTGGGTTGGTTGTAGAGAGGAATCTCCCACCAGCTCAGAGAACTGTGGCTCAATCATCATCTTGGTGTGGATTTTATGGTTTAAAAATGGAGTCATCCTGAATTCCTGAGAACAAGGAACAACTACAAGTCAGAGAAACAAAATTCAACCACAGTTCCAGGGTGAGATACCTGAGAGACAATTGTGAAGAGATGGCAGGCTGACACTGGCAAACCAAGGCAATGCAGGCTTCAGGAATCCTGAGTCAGTCTCTGACATGTGTAGGGATGGTAGCCCTCACATAGTGTACCCTTGGCGCCAACCACACCAACTGAAAATAACTCTGGAGTTTGATAGCCTCAAAACTGAGATCAGGGCATGGATCAAATCCTGTGCCACCTTTCTGTCACAAGGTTTAGTGGTATAGAGCCCAAGAACTTAAGCTCTAAAACCAGATGATATCTACAGTCATATCCCTTCAGCAGGGACATTAATGTTTAGTGGATTTTTAAAGCCCACTGGTATAGATCTCAAAGCCATGGTTGTTTCCTCTAGTCACCCCAAGGGGTATGAATTGGGCATTCCCAGGAAGGTAAGAGACTCTTTCAGTCCCAGGAAGGTGGGAGACTCTGCCCAGTCCACAAAGCTAAGTATGTGGAAGCCCCTAACTATGCAGAGAGGCCACCAAGGCAGCTATAGTGGATATACATATAAGATGTGTCTAGCAGAGGCTCCTTAGCAACATAAAACACAGAAAAGATTCTAACTAACCCACTCCCATCTTCAAGTACCCCACTTACCAAAGTCTCAGTAATAATCCCTCCGATATTATTAGAGTAAACAGGACTTCCCCGGATTGTAAGTGACATAAAGGGACTCCCCAGACTTTCCAGTAACAACCTATCACTTTTCTACCTTAGTTTTGCCCCTTGTGTTTTACCTTTTACTGAACTTTCGATAGTACTTTTTACTTATTAAATTAAAGATACCTATTTTTAATTTTTTCTCCCCTTCATAACTTTAACTTTGTTCATACCTCACCTTGTTGGTCAGTTTATATTTCCATTTTTTTGGCCCATATTTCACCCTTCTCTCTCTCATTCTGCTATGCTTTTTGCTAATATTTTGGTCTTTTTTGATTCCTGGAAGTCTTAATATTCTTATTTGTATTTCCCTTCTAACATTTATCTAATTTTGGCTATGACTCTCTTGTTATTGGGGGAAGTGCCCATTCTTACTTTTCCATCCTTTTATTCAACCTATTTCTCTCCTATTTCCCCCTTATCTGGCCTGTTTATTATCAGAGAGAGAAAAATATATTCCTAACATGGCAGCCCCAGATTTAAAAAAATAAAAAAAAAGCTTTCACTAGCTGTATATGATTTAGAAATGGACTACCTTTAGAATATAGTGGAAAATAAAATTAGCATAACTGCTTAGTCACTAACAAGAATATAAGTGAGAGGCATAGAGATACTAAAAAAGATAACTATTCACAAATCTGCACTAGAGATCTGAAACTACAAGAAATGGTGGTTTCAAATATGAATAAGCAGTCATGCACATAGAGACAGCACTAATTGGATCCAGTGAGTTATATCAAAATCAGAAGACTAGCTTGGGAAAGCGATGTGTTGGGGGCCAGGTAAAATGGAAAAGTAGTGGGTGGGTATAATCAAGATATACTATATACATATATAAATTCTCAAAGAGTAAAATACTGTATTTTAAAAAATAGTAGCTAGTGCTAGAGAGATGGCTCTGCAGTTAAGAACACTCAAGACTTCCAGAGGTCCTGAGTTTAATTCCCAGCAACCACCTGGTAGATTACAACCATCTATAATGGGATCCGATGCACTCTTCTAGTGTGTGTCTGAAGAGAGTGACAGTGTACTCACATACATAAAGAAAGTAAGTAAATAAATAAATAAACAAATTAAAAAAAAGCTGTAGCCAGGCATGGTGATACTCATGTTTAATCCCAGCACTCAGGAGGCCAAGGCAGATGGATCTCTGTGAGTTCAAGTCCAGCCAAGTCTACATAGTGAGCTGCAGGCTAGCTAGAGTCATATAGTCAGTATCTGTCACAAAAAAAGTTTATAAATTTTTTACCCTTAAACAACAACAACCAACCTTGAAATATCAGCATTCAGATTGATCATATTTTGGAAATTAACATTTATAAGCAAAATCAAATCATACTATAACATTACAATAAAAATAAGAACATTTCAAAATGTAACACAGAAAATATGTCACTGTTCGGTTAAACATTAAACTATTTAATTAAAATTAGGTTCAGGAAAGACATGCAAAATGTAGGAAAAATGAGAGTCCTTGAAGCTAACAGGAAATTCAAGTGAAATAAATGTACTTTCACTAGAAATATTTATAAGTTAAATGCTCACATAATGAGCCAAAAGAATTTTATTAAGGTATTTGTAACTTAAACTCAATTTTTAAAATATTTATAACAAAGATCTGTAAAATGTTTTAAAAAACCATGTAATTTATGCTTCCAGGCAAAAATCCTAAGTCCTTGGGTACTGTTTGAAATGTTTAAAACGTCAGTGACCCCACTGTATTTTGGTTAAATTATTTTTTGTAAAATATTTTTGCAGCACTGTAATGGTGCATTTGTACAAAGACTTTAGAAGGTTTTCTTGCTTGTCTATATTGTGAACTATCATAAAGTGATCAGACAATTGAAGGACATTAGATGACATCACTTGTGAAGTTCTATGAGGGAAGCCATGCAGCTCAGCACATCTACCTGTTTATGGTAATTCACTCCAATGTTTTCTCTAAACGGGTAGCTATTTTGTAAGCACACTGTCCATACTTTCTGGTGCTGCTATGGAAAAGCTTATTTCCCTTGAGTTGTCATTCTGAACAGTAGAGCAGACAGACAGAAGGAGGCACTGCCACACACACAGTCATGTTTGTATTGGCACATGTGGTCAAGCTCGGTAGTGAACTAAAGACGAAGATGATAAATTGTTCACCAGATCTATGAATAGGCTGACTAATGAACTATAAAATTATTCATTACATACAAGTGAAGAACATACAGATGGAAGACTTTATTTGGGTTACACAGAAAACTTACATTTCCAGGTAGACTACGCGTAAGGGCATGGGCTTGCTTATCACAGGGTCAGTCTCCATTCTCTAAAGCAGCCCTGGATTTTTGTTTGACTCGGACTTGACTTGACCTCTAACTGTAGTCTCATAGTTTATAATCTTCTCATTAGGTAATAGGAAGCATACAGGTCTGTGTGTCAACAATTGTAGATCCCTGCAGGCTGAAGGACATCATATCCCACCCTCCGATATTAACCCTTGTTAGCTGTTCTATGGTTAGCTGTGTTCTACAATAACTTGGGCATTTTTAAAAGTCATTTGTTCTTTCAACAAATAATTATTGCCTCCTAGTTGCCTCCAGATGTAAACCCATTGTGGAGAATTAGGTTCCCATCCTAATGTAGATGATCCTCAGAGCTGGCTCTGGGTTCCATCACTCTAAGCATAGGATAAAATCCCTGATGCTTGTTGAAAGTTTAAAATAAAAAGTAACTGGTTTCTTGCCATTCTAGTCACAGAAGATATTCCTTCTGTGTAGGCTTATGGATTTACAATCAATTTCAGTCTTTAAAGGAGAAAAAAACCTACAAAGAGCTGGAATTCATATTTATGACATCTCTCACTTTTGACATCAGTTATTTCATTATATATCCCATGTGAATATACCTCATTGGTAAATTAAAACATAAGCGAGTTTTACAAACAAATATTCTGTTTCCATTATATTCCTGATGAGTCTATTACTATAAGTCTTGTTAATCTTTCTAAATATCTGATATATATATATATATATATGTATACACACACACACACACACACACACACACACACACATACATATATATTATACATTGCTTACCTGAGATCATTTCCTTTTCAGAAAAATTGAGAGCAGAACTCACTTATGAAAAAAAATGAAAAATGCAATGAAAATATTTTGCATCTTTGAGAGGGCCAATTAGATTGAATAACTATCTGGAAATTAAATCTCTTTTGTGCTTCCTTCCTAATGCTGACTGGAACTCAAGAGAAGCCTGCCTCACAGACTCATGGGGATTTTTGTTGTTGCTTTTGAGAAGGCAGTCTCCCTGGACATTTTATTTGTAACACATCAACATCAGAAAAAGATGTCTTGCCCAATGCAGTTTTCCCTAACTATGTAATTTCTCTAACAGGAATATAAAACAGGTAATAATGGATTACTTGTTTTCATATTTTCTAAACGCTGTGATACATGTTGAGTTAGAGAAGTCAATAGCACACAAATGAAATCCAGAATCCTGTTACTGAGGCACTACTCTTATTTTACAGGGGTTGATCTGGTTTATAAGAATGTACGGAAGAGATGGGCTGTGTATGTACAGGTTTTATACAGATGTGACTAAATCAGATGCCCTTTCATAAGTCTCTCTCTGAAGCTCACAACTTAAGGACATTTTTTTCTCTTGGAAGTGCTTTAAATATTCACATTTCCCCAGACTAGAATATAAAACTTAAGACACAGAGAGAAACAAAACAGAAACAATGAACAAGGTAATGGCCGATGTGCTCTGGAGTGTAACGTGGGGGAGGGGATCCACTCTCTCCAGAACACGTTTACTTTCCAGCGTTTATATTCCCAGTAACTTAGGTACCTTGGCACTACTTTGAAAACTTCAATTCTAGACTGGCGATTTCCCATATGAATTTGTTTTTTAATGTTAAATATTTTAAACATCTGGATAAATGTAACCAATGACTATGTTGTTGATTTATTCACCTCAAAAGTTGGCCATATCAGCCACAGATAAATTCTTCAGAAAGAAAATTCGCAGGCCACGGTGAGGACCTTGGTCTTTGCAAACTATCAGCTCTCTATTCTGTTTCACCAAATAAACATCCAAGCATACAGTTTGGTTGTAGTCATTTTCATTCATATTTTCCTATACTTTTTTTTATAGAGAGATAAATTTTACACAGATGCATAAATGAAGGATACACTCTCATACAACATGGCTTTACTAAAATTCCATGTTCTTTAGAACAAACCCATTGTTATGTGTGGCATCTATTCTCACTGCCATGCCATAATCCATCTTCTGAATATGCTGTATTCATGTACAACATTCTTCCCCTCTAAGTGAATACATTGTTTCTAAAGTTCGCAATCCCTAAAATTCTGTGATGTTATTGTATCTGTCTCCCTGGGCTCACGCATCTGAGTGTTGTTAGGATGGATTTTAACAAAGAGCAGCTGTTGTGTTGCTGAGACAGACCTTCTTTTCAGCAAGTATGACCACATTGTCCTTTAAAAGTCACTGTAGCTTTCTTCTACTAGAAATACATTAACTAAATGATTTCCCCTGTCAGTTAGTGATCTAAGCATAGTTTTCCCATATCATTGTGAAGTAACTATTGGTAAGGCTTTAAATTACCTTCTTCCAGTGCTAGACATTCTATCCCAGAGACCACAGAAAGTACATTTGTTTACAGTATAACAGAGTTCACTTTGTATAAGTTGAACTGAGAATGTATATATTGGGAGGACCAACTCCTCTAACCCTCTCCACATACTCAAAAATGACCCAAGAGGAAGGTGAGTTTCTCCTTGAGTATTCAAAGAAATTTTTAAAGAGTAGGAGAATCCAAGAGTACAGAATTGTCAGGGAGAGATCAACTATATTTGTAAACTTTATCAAAGTGAAATGACTTTGTCTTTAGGTATGGATTACTTTATTGCTCACATTTCGTTAGAAAAGCAGTGGTCTGTGTTATTCAGATTACTAATAACAAAAAGGAAACTCTGGGCAAAAATATCACTTGATTCAAAAAAACCAAGCCCTGAGTGGGCAAAATCCAGACCCTACTTTTTTTTTAATTAGGTGTTTTCTTTATTTACAATATCTCCTTTCCCAGGTTCCCCTCAAAAAGAAAGAAAGAAAGAAAGTAAAATAAAAGAAAGTAAAATAAAATAAATAAAAAAACAAAAACTAAAACAATCCCCTGTTCCCTCCCCCTTCCCCCTGCTCACCATCCCACACCCTCCTGCTTACTGGCCCTGGCATTCCCCAGACCCTACTTCTGTCAGTGCCCTTTGTTCTACTGTTGTCTCTGCTGCTTTGAGATACTCATTGTCTCAAATCAGCTTTACCTCAGGTGGCCAAGGACACAGCTGTACTCTGTTCAAAGCTCATAGACCATGACCAGATACTCTAGGGAATAAAGGCACTTAACCACACTTAAAGCAGAGGAAACATTAAAGAAGGGGAGTGGTTCAGTGTTGGCGCCTGGAGTTCAGAGAGCCGCAGTTTGGCACCACAAAGTATGAAGGTCAATTTTAGTATCATCAAGGTTTCTGCTCTCAGATCTGTTAAGCAGGAAAAAAAAAAAAAAAAAAAAAAGCCAGGCAATGGTGGTGCATGCCTTTAATCCCAGCACTTGGGAGGCAGAGGCAGGCAGATTTTTGAGTTTGAGACCAGCTTGGTCTACAGAGTGAGTTCCAGAAAAAAAAAAAAAAAAAAAAAAAGTCCACATGATATTCTTAGCACTTAATAAGGAACTTTAATCCAATGCTTAATACTTATTAAATAATAGCCAGGTGTGGTGGTGCATGCTTTTAATCCCAGCACTTGGGAAGCAGAGGCAGGCAGATCCCTGTGAGCTTCAGGCTAGTCTGGTCTACAGAGTGATTTCTAGGACCACCAGGACTACACAGAGAAACCCCATCTAAAAAGAAAAAAAGAAAGAAAAGAAATAAGTAAATAAGTATTAGTTTGCACCTCTATAATGTTTATCTAGATCTCTGCTAGAGAATTTTATTCCAAATTCTAGATAACAACAAAGAATATCTTCAATTGACAAAATAAACTTGCAAGCAAATACTGTATATGTTTTAGGAAAAACTTTTCCTGACTTTAAGCCTTAAGTCACATCATTCATTTGAGAAGTTCTGTTCTTTAAACACCTGAGAAAATGTTGACACTTTATGTGGTATTGAGAAGTAGCACAATACAATAGAAGGTAATATCCTAGCTCCGTTAGCCAAGGAAATCATTCTAAGCTGTTTGTGGTGGCTCAGATTTGAAGTCCTAGTACTTAGAAAGCTGAAGTAGGTGTATTGTTTCAAGTTTTAGACCAATCTGGGTTAACAAGTAAATTTCAGTCCATCATGGACTACAGTTAAGACTTTAACTCTAGAAATATTAACGAAAAAGGAAATTATTCCAACAGAATTACGGAAACAGAGCTTTCCTGTTGAATGCGTTTCTTATTTTGGAAATGAGGTTTATATAATCCAGCCTTGGACTTGCTGCGTCTATTTGTAGTCAGTGAGATTAACAAGTTGTTTTTGGAATCGACTGCTTCATATTCCAGATTCCCTTCTCCAGCCACTGGTTTGTGAACACCCAGGGAAAATAGACTGTTAATGACTGATGCTATTCTTGCCTAACAGAGACAATCAAGAAATGTATTACAAACCAACTATTAATTGCATTCACATTATCACCGCTTCCCACATTAGAGAGAATAATTAAATACTAGAAACCTATACAGCACTGCTGTGCCTCCTGAATACTCCCAGGTATGTTGTTAATACATTGTTCTTATTATCAAAGAGAAGTTTGGGTATCATTCCTGTTTCATTTGAGATTTGACAGCATTATACAGAAGGTCTTAAAACCTACCAAAATGTATCCTTCAAGGGGATTCATATGGTTATTCTGTAGCTGTAGTGATTAGCTTTAAGCAACCAAGCATCCTTTCACTACTGGGCTATCAGTCATTGTATGTCAGCCTGTCTCGGGGTCTTCGTTTGGTAAGAAAAGAATTCCCAAGAAACCTTTCACTGTAAGAGTGGTAAGTGCAGTGTGCATTTTATAGAACAAGGGCACTGAAGGGTTGGATCCTCAGTTCTACCCTTGAGACTTGGCAACTGGGGGACCCTTCCCATGTTGCTTAACTTCTTTGGATCTTATTCCCCTCTCTTTTTCTACCTGGGGAAGTAGTAATGTCTGATTCAAAAGGATTCTCAGCAACATGAAATGAAATATGATGTGAAAATGATGAATAATTCTAAATCACTATTCATAACTATATGACACAATACAAACTTACATGTCTGACTTATGTATCTGACTCAGAACTAGACCTCTTTATTAAATCTCTATTATCCCCATTGGTATAGCTCATAATAAGTATATATACATATACATATACACATACACACATATACATATACACACACTATACTATATTTTCCCAATATTCACCCTTGTAAAGGCAGATATGAAGCTCTGAGGAAGGAAGGAAAGCTAATATATATTTTACACCCGTTAGATTCCAAGCACTGCTGTGGGTCTTCGCAGAACTGACTTAACTCAACAGGAATTGTTGCTACCAGCTTTACAGAGGGATAAAGTCTCGACTCTGATGAATTTGCTAATCCCACTCGGCCAGTACATAGTTCAAGTCCAGATCTTACACTCTTCAAAGGTCTTTGTGTTCTAGTGCCTTTTGCAAAACACATTGAGATGCCTCAGCTCTATTGTTTACCTATGATTAAACAAAAGGAACTCACTTTATACTTGGCCCCAAATAGATAACTGTCCCTTCACCTGTTTGCCAATGCTGCAAACACAACCATTAGTGCAGTTTTCAGTGCAGAGTGTCTCAAATTGTTTTCCATGGAAACGCAGCCCCGTGGATGCTTGGCGCATAAAACATCAGCCATTATTTCCTTCTATGGAGATTCAGTGTAGCTTAACAAAATTAAGGACTCAGCAGAGCCCTAAACCAAGGCCATCAGTTTAATTTGCTAAAGCTCAGAGTGTCTCCTCTGACCGTGAATTCCCTCCCCTTGCCACACAGTTTGGACAGCACCCAGGGAAATCACATTCAGCTTTAGGAAGTATCACTGTATGGCCTTCTGGGGATACACACTCAGACAAAACTCGAACCATTGCACTATTGTACGAGACATAAAAACAGTTTACACTGTAATGGAGTTTGAGTCATTGTCAAAGTCCAGTTGTATCTTCTTTGATAGGCAGCAAGCAGAATTCACTGCAAAAGTCTGCAGTGTTCTTAACATATCAAGTATTTTGAGAAACGTACTGGACCACATTGAGCCTTGGATCCCTAAGGGAGGGTATGGCTAGTATTGAGAGTTAGCAAGCTCTCTCTCTCTCTCTCTCTCTCTCTCTCTCTCTCTCTCT
>JADRCC010314904.1:0-25256 GCA_019843855.1 Hylomyscus alleni | reverse complement strand
AAAAAAAAACAGTTACAATTTGAATTCCTTCCAATGTATCAGGCTGCATTCTTGTACTTAGAAAACAAGGCGTTTCATTAGAAACTTTAATTTGAGTGAATTGGCAACAACAACTTATAGCATTTCACAAATTTAAAAGTATTTGAACATTTATACTGATCCATTCTGTTAATGAAATTTTATTTGGTGCTAACATAAGCCAGGTACCATTGAGCTGAGGGTACAGTAGCAAACAAGTCAGATAAAATTCCTGACTATTATAAGGTTTCCACGGGTATATGCGGTATATAAAACAAGTACGGAATGCTGAAACAAATAATTTCAGACACTGCTAAGTCCAACATTCTTCTGACAAATATTTTCATTCCATTTCCAGATGAGGAAAAGAAGACAGAGAAATTAAGCGACTTAGCCAACCAATAAACAACAGAGTTGGGATTGGGCCTAAGAAACTAGAACTTCTGACTAAGCAGGCCATTTTCATTCTGCTTTATATCCTTGCTTCTGGTTTTATTTTCTAGTAGTTTCTGGATAACTTACTCTTTAAGTCCTTAGTTAGGTTAGCACTGTCTCTGAAGGAAGGTGAGGCTCAGGCAAAATGGTTGGTGAGCTTATGAGCAGGAGACCTACACACATAGCCTTTAATATGGTACCAGGGAGTTTGCTGGTCCACATGGCTCTATAGTTCCTTGGGAACGGCAAGGATTTGTTTTAGTCACCATTCTATCCTTGGTCCTTAGCATATGCATTGACCTCTAACTGGTGTTTTGTCAAAACTTTTTTTTTGAATCTGTGAATGAATCAATGAACAAGTAAATACAACTTTCAGAAGTCTGGGTTTTCATATTTCTGACAAAAAGGAGTCTCAGCTGCTTTCTCCCGAGAAGAAGGTGTTGTGGCAAGAAACAGGTTGGCTGTGACAGGGAGGAAAAAAGAGATTGGGGAGAAGTGGAACCAGGCCAGATGAAAGTGAACTGCTCTTCTCTAAGACATGCTTAATAGATGGCTTTTATTGGTATCCCCTGTACTCAGGTGTGGAAAGCTATTCTTTGTATACTGCACTTATGCAATGAACAAGCAACCAATTTGCAACATGATAGTTCTTACTTTCTGAACAATTTGGAAGTTGTAAAGAACAACATTCTGAGGGATTCAGGCTAGGGTTGTCTGGAGTCCTACTGAGGTCTAAGTAATGCTGGGGTTCTTGCAATCCTCTGATACATTTAAAATAAATATTCTACTTTGTATTTGTATTGGTATTTACTAGATGTTTCTGATAGTCAAATATTCTCTGGATACTTAGGATTGAGTTGGACAATGAGAATGAGTCTAAAGGGGAGGAGGAGGAGTCAATATTCACTAGCTGCCACCTGTAGTATCCATAGGAACATTTACCACCACAGTTCCTCACTGAGTTGTGGTCTAGATTAAGGAGGCTATTCCATGTCATGTATTTAGCCCAGTGCATGGGATGCAATATATACACTGTATAGCAAAATAGGTTTTAAGCCACAACTGTCTCTCAAGGTAATGGCAGACAACAAGGTTATTGAAATGTAATTTGGAAAAAAAAGGCAAATTATATTAATCTAGAGTAATATAAGAATATGGGAAAGGGAAACATTATTTTTGTGTTTTAAACAGCATCATTAAGATATAATTTATGTAGTAAAATGTCTATCCATTTGAAGTGTAGAATTTGATTGATCTTGGTGTATTTACAGAGTTGGACAACTATCAGCACTATTCAATTTCAGGATAGTTAAGGATAGTTTCCTTAAAGGTAAACCCTACAACCCTAGTAGTCTCTCTTAGTTCTCCCATTTCTGCAGCATCTATAATTGAATCCACCTTTTGGTCTCTACAGATTGGCTAAGTTTGAACAGTTTATGTAAATAGAATCATACAAAATATGATGTTCATGACTGGCTCTGTTAACATTGAACTTTCAAGGTTCAGCCTTTTATAGCAGTAATGCATGATCTTTATGTAGACGTAATTCATTCACTAAGCCTATTTGTTCATTTTATAAACATTTATTTTGCTTCTACTCATGGATATTATTAATAATGCCACTATGCAATTCACTTTTAGGGTTTTTTTAAAAGATTTATTTATTTATTTTATGGGTATGAGTACACTGTAGCTGTACAGATGGTCATGAGCCATCATGTGACTGCTGGGAATTGAACTCAGGATGAGCCAGCTCACTCTGGCATAATATATTGTAGCTGTCTTCAGATGCACCAGAAGAGGGCATCAGATCTCATTACAGGTGGTTGTGAGCCACTATGTGGTTGCTGGAATCCGAACTCAAGACCTTCAGAAGAGCAGTCAGTGCTTTTACCCGCTAAGCCATTTCGCCAGCCCCAAAGATTTATTTGTTATTATAAGTATATTGTAGCTGTCTTCAGACACACCAGAAGAGGGCATCAGATCTCATTACAGATGGTTGTGAGCCACCATGTGGCTGCTGGGAATTGAACTCAGGACCTCTGGAAGAGCAGTCAGTGCTCTTACCTGCTAAGCCATCTCTCCAGCCCCACTTTTAGGTTTTTATGTGACCATAAATTTCAATTCCTGCATATGTATCTAAGAATGAAGTAGCTAATATGTATAATGCCTGATTGTGAATTGTGATAGGGTATTTGTATAACTAGCTTTAAGTGCCCACTGGGTTTCGCCAAATCAGAGGTACCTGTGTACATCTCCACCAGCAAACAGTGCACAGCAACTTTGATTTTCCAACATATTTGGCAATACTTTTTCTATTACTGTGGCTGCTGTTGTTATTGCCATTCTAGTCAGTATGACACGATAGGTCACTACAGTCATTACTTTATTTTCTATAAAAATGAGTTACATTTAACAACTTCTATTTGTTTGTTTGCTTTGGAGAAATATCTAGATCAGGTTTATTTGTTCTTTAATTATGAGATTGTGAGTGTTCTTTAAATATCTTTCCTAAAACCTGATTATTAAATTCATGGTTTGAAACGCTGTAGGTTGGATTTTTACATCCTTGATTCTTATAATTTGAAGCTGAAAAGTGTTTTCATATGGCTTAATCTAGAGACCATTTCATGCTTTGCTTTATGTGGTCCCACACACCTTTAAACCATCATTGTCTGGACTTCTAACAAACTATCACAACTGTTTGAAATCTGTTTCTGGGAGACCTGTTGTCCTATGGCACCTTTTTTTCCTTTTATCAGCATGGGATTTCTGTTGGGAACAACACAATCCCCCTTTTTAGGGGGTTGGGGAGAGTCAATTGTTTCAACTGTCTGATAGATTGGTAAACCAAAGAATCTCTTTAGAATATCCTCATTTCTACCAGGCGACTTACATACTGGTATTATTGTTAGAGTTATATTTCCTTCTTCCATATTGCTTCCCTAGACTCTTCTGCTCCCTGTTACCTTTTTTTATTATCTCATCATTTTGAAGCATGTATATTTTCTTGTGACCAATTTTAATTGTTTGGGTAACTTGTTGAAAGTATAAATTTCCCAGCGATTGCTCTAGGAATACAAAATTGCTTCTGGAGTTTCCCTCAGATCTACATTGTAAAAACACTAGTGAGTTGCTGAAACTACTATTCCTCTGTGTAGCTGCAGTGTCTCTTCTTAAATAAGAACTGTTATCAAAGCCAGGTGTAGTGGTCTTCATCTTTAACAAATCTCAACAAGTTCCAGGCTAGCCAGGATTACAGAGAGAGACCCTGGCTCCAAAAGCTGAAGAAATCTGATATCTATGATCTGTCTATATGAATCAGCAATAAAATAATATATGCTTATGTCATTTAATTATGTTAACTGAAAAAATGTATAATTAATTATATAAATTTTCATGTCAATCTTCAGTAATGTTAATACCATTTTGTCATTGCTTTCCCAGATTTTATTTTCTATGTGATACCATTTCTTTTGTTTGTTTGTTTGTTTTTTAAAGATTTACTTATTATTATAAATGAATACACAGAAAAGGGTATCAGATTTCATTATGGGTGGTTGTGAGCCACCATGTGGTTGCCGGAATTTGAACTCACAACCTTCGGAAGAGCAGTCAGTGTTCTTACCCGCTGAGCCATCTTACCAGCCCTGATACCATTTCTTTACTTCAACTTTTGTTAAATTTCTCTTCCTTCCTTTGTATTTTATTGTCAAAGTATAATATTTCTATAAACTTCCACATAGAATTTTACTGTATGAAAAATATGAAATTAAGGAAATAAAATCTATAAATAAATATTTTATTCTTACTTAATTAGTCTTTAGTCAGTTATTTCCATTTTCATGCCAAAGTATGTTAACTAATAACAAATTCTGCCATTTTCACTTTCCTGGTAAGTCTTTACTTCACTTGTAATTTATAAAAATAGATTACTATTTAGCTCTAAAGAAAACTAGAATCACAAATTTTATAGGAAAATGGATGAAAGTACAATATATAGTATTGAACAAGGTCCTAAGATCCCAGAAAAAATCTTTCTCTATTGTTCTCATTGCATATTTGCATATGTAAACAATTATACTTGTGGGTACAGTACAGCATGTAAGAAGGAGAAATGGTAAATATTAGGTGATACGGAAGGATAAAATCTAGGTAATAAACAAATGAGTCATGAAAGAGGATATAAAGGTAATTGTTTTTCTAGTTTTACCTCTGCTTTTCTTTTTGTGGTGGATAAGTGCATAAAACTGTAATTGGTAGTGAAAGTGTAAGACCTAACATAGGCTCCATTGCTTCAGAATGGCTATTTTCATGATTTGGAAATTCTATGAGATGTATAAACTTTGTTTATTGCTAATCTTGCTGTGTAACATTTTTATTTGCAAGTTATTTTCAATAGAGTTTTAATTATAAGAGGTAAATCAATATGTGAAAGTCAGAATCAAACACTAATTTTGCTGAATTCAGAATTGCTTGATGACAGCTTAATTTTATTGTCCTTTTCCTACTCGTTTTCTCTGGCTGATGTTAAAGTTCTCTTTATATTTGGCTTCCCCACTTTGACTCTGATTTGTCTGAGGGTCAGTCTCTTCCTTCTTGAAGTATTTTCTTACGTGCTTTGCTGTGAATCTTAATATTTTTAGCAAGTTTCTCAACAGTTTTTGTCAGCAGTCTTCGAATATTCTTTCTGCTTTGTTCTCTCCTTTCCTTTCTAATAGTGTTATTACATGCATGCTGGTGTGTCATTAAGGTGTCCCATATGTCTTCAAGACTCTCCAGTTTTCTTTATCATTTTCCTTTTTTACATTATAAAATACATAATATTTGTTTATTATGTATTCAAATATTCTTTTTAGTTTCTCTGCCAGCTGAAATTTACTTTTGACCACTTTTCATAAATTTTTTTAGTTTCAACTCCAGGCTTTCTATTCTCTTCTCTAGAATCTGTCTCCTTCTTGCCATCATGTAATTATTGAAATTGTACTCTTATGATTTCTTTATTTCAGACTGTTTCTATATTTTTAGTGTATTTAAAAGAGATAATTTTAAGTCTTTACCAGTAAGTTCAGCATCTGCATTTCTTTCTGGACATCTTTTATTTATACTTAATTATTCTTGTGTATGGGCAAATTCTCTCCCCCCACCCCCGCTATGCATGTTTCACAGATACTTTACACATTCTAACAAATCTGGACAGAAACTTGTCCTTTTATGAGACTTGTTCTTTCCTGCTTGAGCACTTGTTTGCTTAGTAAACTGGTTGAACAATTACCAAGAATTCTATTTCCACAACATTGTGGAACCTCTGATGATTCTGCTCACATTGCCCAGTATTTTTATCTTTTAGACTTCTTTCCAATTGGTCAGCTTTAAATTGAATGTGTTTGTCATTAGAGGTGCTCTTAAGCTCACTTAGAATTTTATGTTTTACTGTAGGATGTGCTTAAATACTGTGAGATACTGTTTCCATAGTATGGAGATTTAAAAATTATGTCCCACATTTATCAAAGGATAAATAGTTTCCAATAGTTTTCCTCTGACTTCATTTACATAGAGTAAAATCTTCTATTATACTGGAGACAATATGATTTTATTATTAAGCCTCACATTGTAAGAGTTGCTCCTGGGTCAAAATATTCTATTGTTCAAGCAATATTTGGTCAGCTTGTGCCTTTTCAGGTTTATACTATCTCTATTTTACTATCCATGTGTACCTTGACTGATGCTTCAAAGTTGAGTCCGCCTTACATATTTTAAAGATTATTCTTAAGTTGAGTTCACCTTACATATTTTAAAGATTATTCTTGAATGAGCACAATTTAGCATATATGTATAGTTTTTTATACACACAATGAATGTGATCCAATAATGACTCTTAGTTATGTTTCTCTGATAAGCTTTTCATTGCTCTGGTGTTTTACTTGTGTCCAGTATCGAATCATAGAGCTATCAATTTATTCTTAGTTTATGTTGACCAGTATGAAGACAAATATAGTCTTCAATAAAGCCCATAGCAAGAAACTTCATGCTCCATTCAAAATGAAATGAAAGGTTGTGGTGCTTTCTGTGGTAATGGCCTTCCTCTCATGCTACAAGCAACATCTCTGTGTCAGTGCAGTGTGGTGTCATGGCCAGTGACTTCCTCCCAGACTGATTCTCTTCCCTGCTCAACAAGTAGCATCTGGGACTGATGGTGTATCCTAGTCTGTTTGGATTGCTTTTGCCAGTGTGAAGTTTTCTTCACCTTGTATATGAGCTGGGACAAACACAGTCAGGAACCCAATATTCTGAGCTTATAATACAAGAGATGAAGGTCTCATGCATAGAAGTAAGATGAATGAAGTTATCTCCAGTCCTTTTAGAAATTTGCCCTATACCAGAAAACTGTATGTACAAAAGCAAGTGTAAATAAAGGGCATGATTCAGGTTGCACTAAGATAAACGGGGCTAGTGACCTTAGATTGATTCTAATTACACTGAGGATTCCAAAGAGGACATAAGAATGATCATGACCTGTGAAGTTCTGCATTCAAAGTAGATTATGGTGGCTAAGTTTCTGAACAATTTAAAAGGCTTTAGATTTCATCTAATACTTTGCCCAAACACGGAAACACAGAAAGCAGCCCACCTGATTCCTTTCAGTTCTCGTATTCATCAGAATAAAAACTATACTTAATTCTTGTTAAAAAATAAAGCCACATTTTTACTATTTGTAACTACAGTAGCTAAGAAGGCTATATTCCTTTAGATATGTGTTCAACTAAATAACTAGAGCATGCATATTGAATTTATGCTGAAATAATACACATCCTTGTGTTTTCAAATGAGTGAAAATTACTCTGAAATGCTAGATGTTTTATTTTCAAATATGTTGCATTTTTTGCCCTGAGTGGCTTAATGTGTATTTTAAAAGAAATGCTTCTTTTTGTTAAACAGGAGCAAAGGAGCTAAGGAATTGCCATTAACCCTTGTGCAACAACTTCCTATGTACCCTTTAGACACTTTCCTTCCTTAACACTGACTTCATTTTCCTTTATAAAGAAAAAATGGATATTTATGAGGAAATGAATGCTGAATTATATCCTCTATAACGTCCCTTTTAAATCTCATGCCAATTATTAATGAGTCCCTTTTTTGTGAAAATATTTCTCAAACATAATTTAAATCAAACTTATCTATATAAAGTCTCCAAACACTGAAACAATGTTGATAAGGAAGGATAATGAATTTTAATGTACCTTATAATTTAAGTCGGATGGATACGAAAACCTATGAATGAAGTTAAATGTGTTTGTAATACATATGACAAGGAATCAAGTTCCTCTATATAAAACTATCTCCATAAATATATAAGAAACAGATGAAAAGCCAAATAAACAGCAACAACAACAGGGGTCAAGCTAAGAACAGGCTGTTCACATGGAAATAAATAAAAATGGCTAATAAATTTGTGAAACAATGGCCATTTCCATTCATAGTTGAAGAGAAGCAACATAAAGTGATAATTAGCTATTATTTTTACCTATCATATTTACAAGGATTAAAAAGCTTAATAATGTCTACTATTTGTAATTTTGTTACAGGAAGAGGTAATACTAACCAGAACTTAAAAATGTGGATATTCACTTCTTTGACTCTTTATTATCTAAGAATTTATCTGGTGTGCAAAAGCTTTTAAGTAAAAATAAACAACTGATAAAAATACATAGTTATAAAAACAATGTATTCTGTGGAGAGGCTTCATGATCTTGATATGTAAATCAAACTCAAACAAGCAAATGAAAATATAAACAGGCAAAAACATAAACATAAAAGAAATCAAGCTAAGGACCCACATTACCAATAATAATAACACAAAGTACACACGGAGTAAATAAGACATAAACAATATTTTACTGAAAATGGTGCAGAACAAAAGCTAGTTAATTTATAATGGCCATTGTTAGTAAAAATTTCACTGAAACTAATATAATCACATATGCTATTAAAAACCATTTTCAAGTTTATGAAAATTTAAAAGAACTAGGGCATGTTCCAAAGTGTCTGTTCATATTTTGCAGCTTAAAACCATCACTTCTGAAACTGATCCTTAAAATCAATTTAACCAAAACAAATAGCCATGAGCAGAGCATACACTGTCACTGTATCCATAATATCTCAAAATTAAAAGAAGAACAGCTGTCCAACAGGAAGAAAAAGTGAGTCAGGACAGAATAATATACTAAGTCTATGGTTAAAGTCCCCAACGTAACTTAAATATTGATGGAAATGTTCTATATCTGCACTATTAAATCAGGCACACTAGACATGTGGCTATTCAGCATTGGTCTTGTGAATATAATGACTGAGGAACAGAAAAATTAATTTTCCTTAATTTTATGTAGTCTAAACTTAAGTTTAATTAGTCACTTGTTTTGAATCGGACACTAGTATTCAAAATAGCATTGAAAATTGGAAGCTACAATATAATGTGTAAAAGGAGTAATTTAATTTTGAAAGAATTATACTATGCTAAAAAAATCACATTTCACATAAAGAACACATGAAAATATAAGTTCATGACCAGAATAATAAAGAATAATAAACATTTGCCATGATGATTAGCTAGTGATACAATTTTTTTTAGAAATTTCATTATTTTTTTCAATTTTAATTTTTAAATATATTACATGATAACTTGAAATTTCAACTCAGTATAAAATTCTCAAATATGTACTAAGTTCATTAATATTGCTTCATTCATTCAATCAGTTTAACATTTCTTTTTGAGAGTTATAACTTTCACTTCTTTGTTAGGAGCAAAGAGATAAAAAACCAGGCTTCTCCCATCTTTCCTATTCTAAATAATACAAAGTTAAAAGTATATCGTGGCAGGCTAGAGAGATGGCTCAGTGGTTAAGAGCAATGACTGCTCTTCCAGAGGTCCTGAGTTCAATTCCCAGCAACCACATGTTGACTCACAACCATCTGTAACCATATAACAAAATTCTCATATACATTAAATAAATAAACTCTTTATAAAAAAGAAAGAAAGAAAGGAAGAAAGGAAGAAAGAAAGAAAAAGAAAGAAAGAAAGAAAGAAAGAAAGAAAGAAAGAAAGAGAGAAAGAAAAAAGCATGGTCCGTGAAAGCCCAAAGGCTGAGTATGTTAAATTGATTCTACTAAAACAGAATAACTACGTAGAATTAGAAACTTGCCTCTATTAGTAAACCATGTAATAGAAAGATATTCAATCTTTTTTACTTTATAATTTTGATGGTAGGAGTGGGATCTGCTCTGATTCTCAGTTTTACTTTCTATTTTGCAGATACAAAAAACAAAATTTCCATGTGATCAACTCCACTGGAAATAGCTCATTGTGGTTGTTAAGGTATTTCTACTGACCACAAGCAATATGAAACTTGATTTATAGATCAAGTCTGATTTCATGATGATTAGTTTCCAGAGGGGGGAAAAACATGATTAGTTTTCCTTGAAAAAAATATGTGGCCCTACTGGGCATCAAACTCAAAGACTGATATGTTAAGCCAATTTGATAGAAATCAAGTGTCCTATTGGCTCTGGAATCCTGAGGCCAAATTTAGTATGGACATGGGCAACAGAACTAGATGTGAGTACAAGGGTGGTTGTGGCTCATGCATGAATGGGTATCCTGTCAATCAGTGTAGAGTCAGAATCTGACAGGGGAGAAGCCAATGCCCAGAATCCCATGGTTCCATTTGATTCAGTTGTATGTGGAACTCTAGCCAGCAGAAATTAAGTGGCATTTCATCTGGACAGCTCTGAATGAGCATATGAGTCACAGTGGAACCAGAGCATCTGGATAGAGAATGAATTGTTCTCTTTTATTATTTTTACTAATTCCTAACATTTGAATCACACTTTAAAGTTTGAAAAATGCTTTCAGCCCATTATCCTATTTGATGTTCACAACAACCCTGTGAGGCAGGCACAATACTCAGTCTATTAACAACAGCTGCCTCAGAGACCAATGTTTGTATAACACATTGTCTTTCAAGAGTACTATCTCACTTGTTCCACATAACTCAAGGAAATGGCTAGAAAGTTTCAATTCCTCAATTATAATTGAGGGAATCTCAGCTAGGAAAAGGGAAAGATGATCACTGTGGTTTTACCAGTTATATAGTAATTAAAGGTCCTATTCCAAGCTTATGGTAATTTCAAAAACACCAGGCCAACTCTTCGTATATTTCTTTATGTTGATGATATGCAAAAGAGTCAATGGAAATCTTAGATTATTTTATTAATCTCCTGGTTTTAGGTAGTTGCAATATTTAGAACCATTTCAAACACATAGCATTCATTATTTTCTGCCAAAATACTTCTTAGTTTAGGCACTGCCTACCCAAATGCCCTCACTAACTCTTGGGTTACCATTTTATGCCTCTCTCCTCTGAGTTGTCACTATCAATTGAAAATTCTATGAGGTAATACCTCTGCTTAAAATCTTTTGAATAAATTAGATTTAAAATTGTGGAGAAATTGTAATGTCTCAGTGAGATAGAATAATATTGGAAAATATTACATGACAAATTTATATTTTAGTCGATAAATAGCAAATTTAAAATCTTTTTAGTCAATTTACAGAAGTAAGTTGAAGGTCTCCAGAATACCAAATTCCAGTCAGGCAGAATCGATTTTGAGACAAACTCTGCAGCATAGGTACTACAGTCAATAGCACTATGTATTGTGTGTTTCAAAATAACTGATATTCACTTGTAAATTGTTTACATTACTCAAAGTTGGAAGGATATGAAACAATACATAGTTAATGAAATTGACTTAATAATTTCAGTATGTATACACAATATAAAAACACTATATGGTATCCCATAATATAAAATTTTTAATTAATCCAAAATTAATAAAAACTTCAAGATGACAACTAGGACTCTGTAACCTCAGAGAATGTTGCTAATGACCTGCATCCTGATTAAACATTTTTCTGTTTCCTTGAACTCAATGAGCTACAGTCTGTCTGGTTCCTCTCCTCCCTCAACTCACTCTAAAGTCTTTTTCTGACCAGTTTCCCCTTCAAAATTAGTCACATATTCACCATCTTATAATTGCATATGTCATATAATTTATTTAGTTCCATCATTGTTAACAGACTCTCTAGCAAAAGGTCCAGTATAGAATGCACTCAACATATATTTTGTTCAACTGATTCATTTTGATGAAGCAGTGCCAATGAGCTGTCATGCTAGTATAACACAATACAACATGTCCACTTTGGGACAAATACAAATCAGTAAATCTCAATTTGATGAAGAGTCAAGCCTAACCCCTCACCCATATTGGAATTGACAGATGGGCATTATATGACTTCCCCGAGTTACCCCTTTGGCTTGGTGTCAGCCATGGATATAAGAAAGGGAAAACTGCTTTTCTCAGACAAATTAACAGGCCAGATGACCATTTCATAGCCTGCAGAGTGCCTGTAAAACAAAATGGCAAAACGTTCTACAAATGCTTTCTCATAAAAAATCCTTTAGGGTGGAATGGATATACATGCAAGTAAATCTGGCCCTCCAGAAACTCTGTCCACAATGAAAGTTGATTCAACTAAGTAAAAACAGTGAGTCATCCCGTAATCATGTACACATCTCTAGAAACTAGAAGGCAATTTCAACTGTGTTCTCTCTAATACTGGCCACTGGAAGGAACCCTTGGGAATATTTGAGACTCGACCTTGGTGTTTGCCAATGCATCAAGATTCCTAACAAACTTGTGCCAAGCCAAAAAAAAAAAAAAAAAAGTAATCAATTTCAGACCACAAAAATCCCCCTTTTACACTGGTAACTAAGGAAATAAAGTGATGGATTATTTTAAAAATGATACAATAACCAACAGAAATACCATCTTGCCAATTATAACATTATCTAGTTACCTAGTTGTCAAGATCTTTCCTCAAATGCTTCATGAAATGCATTGTACTATAAGCATAAAAATATTAAAGAAGTCTTAGTAGGAGGGCAGGGCAGAGGAAGGATTAAGGGGAGAAATAATTAATGTTAAAGACATTTTGAACAAGTTATGTGGAAATTCTACTACTATAGAAACTTCTTAAATACATCAATACACATGTACAAAATCATTAAAATATATAGTTATACTATACTCAGAAACCAATTCCCCCATTTTATACCACCAGTTAACAAATAAAAATCACAGTAGCAGAAACAGGTTATCTTTTTTGGAGTCTTTGCCAGTGGCTTGTCATAGACCCCTAAACATTACAAGCTATTGGTAATGTTCTTGACTATCTTCCAGAACTTGACAGTTCGACCTCATTGAGGAACAGACCACACCCATGAGCCATATATCATGAAGAACTCAAGCTTGTACTGACCTGAAAGCTTCATCCCTGCTGACTAGCTTTTATAGTGCTAGAAGGTGTTATGCATGATTCCAGAGGAGAAAAGTAATCATTTGTCTTATTCAGGTTTGAATGTTGAATGCTACAATAATAGCTTGCATGGCAAGACATGTCCATTGGTGAAATACTGACACAAATATCATGGAAATTATAAAACACTTTATGATTGAATTTATGACCTGTTCCATAATACCTGGCACCATTTTCCTGGCTACAAATCTGTGGCTACACATGGAATGGGCCACAGGGAAGAAACTAATACTATTTTGCTAAGTGGACATAGTTTTAAACCAATTCATATGGACTTACTATTGTGCACATAGATAAGCATATCTTCCAACTCTCATTAGAGAATCTTCTACTTGTAATGGGTAATGATTAATACAGAAAGCCACAACTGGTCAAGGTGCAGAAAATAAGAGAATGTATAATGCTCAGCCCCAAATGCATATCTTATCTCTCCTCAGGGGTCATTAAGGGACAAAGGGTAGAAAGACTGACTGTAAGAGTCAAAGAACAGAGATGATGGATTTGAGAAAAGAGAAATCAGTTGTAAATATTAACTCACAGCAATTATAACAACATGTAGAAGTTCTGTACAAACAAAAGGCCGACAAAAATCCCAGCATGGGAAAGGGCAGATAGGACAAAGATCTCATCCCTAATTGAGAAGCTATTGGCAATGGAGAGCTGCTGGAGATAGAGATTTAGTTTTTCTTTAAGGATGTGATCAAGTGTTAGTGGATGGCCATACATCTAAGAGTATATAAGCAGCATAAACTAGACTTGATGGCTGAAAAACGACACAAAACTGAGTGAGTCAGGTAGGTAGGTGGATCTCTGGGAGGAGCATGAATGTGGTCCAAATACCTTGTACAAAATGCTTCGTGAACTAACCAGAAGCTATAAAAATCTATTTTAAACTTTAAAAGACTGAAAGCACAAACAAGAAGTAGCCTGATTACCTAAATTTCTTCAGCTGGTACTTGAATATGCACATAATAAAATGCTTTTTCTTTTTTGGTTTTCAAAAATTTCTTGTATATATCCACTGTAGATACTATGCTACAAGTAATATTTTCATATAAGTATATATTATATATTAACTGGTGATGAATTAGAATATTTAATATGAAAGTTTATAAATAGTATTTTTAAAATTACAAAATGCCTTATTACTGTCATCTTAAGACACCAAATAGTACAGAATGTAAAATGTGAGAACCCTGTTTCTGTCCAACTCAATTTCATTTTCTTTGGACAAAAGTTGTACCATTAACAACCTAAAGCATATCTTATCATTCTTTTTGTAAAGGTATAAACATGTGGTTATATGTATGTTCAAATATAGCAATTTCTGTTTCAACAATAACAATGAAAAACTTGTAGTTCTCACTTCACTATAGAATACCATATAGCTATATATTCATATACACTCATTCTTTTTGGTTTGTTTGTCTGTTTTGAGACAGGGTTTCTGTAGCCCTGATCTACTCACTCTGTAGACTAGGCTGACCTTGAACTCAGAAATCTGCCTGCCTCTGCCTTCCAAGTGGTGGGATTAAAGGCATGTGCCACCACTGTCTGGCTATATATACTCATTCTTGATTTAAAGCTGCATAAGGACTCTGCATGTCCTTTCTTTGATTTATTCATCAACTTCCCCAAGCAAAAGCATGTAAAAATTAGAACTTAAAAGTAAATAAAGCTTTTCTTTTGATATTCCATTTAGCTTCAAAGTTATTTTTGAATATATTTTCAATACTGTAAATCTCTAAAAGGAAAATATACATCCAGTTCATTTTCATACTATTGGCTTTAAAATTGAATTCATGTGTCAGATAGAGACATTTTGAACTCTTATTATTTATACTATAAAGTAAATACTGATTCAACTATCAATTAACTTTGAGGTTAGGCACTGGTCTAGGCACAGAATAGAAAAATGTGTAGGTTCAATGACAAAGTTCCTCTCTTCCTCACCTCAAGAATATACATAATACTAAGTGGAAACAATAGAGGTTTTAACCTTCACAGTACAATGTTGATGGTTCAATAAATGCCCAAGGATCTAAATGTAGACCTTCAAACTAGCCACTGAAATCAAATAAACTCATTGTACTAGCATAAAGAAAAAAAGGCCAGTTTATCCTTATACTCCAGTATAGATAAATATCTATATTTTGTCTAAATACACATACACATTAACTCCAGAAGATAGAGTTGAATTGGTAGTTATCACAACCACAAATAGATAAAAAGCCAGCAATGGAACACATACCACCTCTGCCTCCTCAAATATAAATAAAAAATTAAATGTAATGAATGTCTGTTTCTGGTTTATTTGTGATCTTCTTCTGGCTAGTTCCCTCTACCTTTATTTCCACACCTCTCAAATACTCCCTTAAACTAGGGGCTGTATAATAAACAATGTGGTTTCAGATTAAGCTCTTTGATGTCCTGAATTCTACTCCATCTATTATGGGGCCTCTGAAGAAATGCTTGGTAAGTAAATAGTCATCATGCTTGTTTTGAAATCACACAAAAGCATTTTGCACATCAATATCTGCCCCTTGCAGGAAAAAGAGAGAGAGAGAAGGAAAGAATAAAAGAAATGGAGCCGGGCGGTGGTGACACACGCCTTTAGTCCCAGCACTTGGGAGGCAGAGGCAGGCGGATTTCTGAGTTCGAGGCCAGCCTGATCTACAGAGTGAGTTCCAGGAGAGCCAGGACTAAACAGAGAAACCCTGTCTCAAAAAACAAAAACAAAAACAAAAACAAAAACAAAACAAAGAAATGAGAGGAGGAAAGGAGAGGCAAAGCAGCATAAGAACGTACCTAAGGAGTCATTGAAGTACAGCCTTATTATAATGAACTCCAATGTCTAAAAATTGTTCTTGTTTTGGGCTTGTACCACAGTAAGAGCCAAGATTTTAAACTCTACTAAATACAAAACAAACAAACAAACAAAAAGACTTCATATATTTATGGTCATTTAAGAAAATACTAGTAGTGATGTATTATTTTGAAATATACAGTTAATATGTTTGGTGTTATTTAAAATTTATACTAAGAAAAACGTATGTATTCTTAGTATTGCTGTAGACAAGCATCTACAAAATACTGTTAAATTGATTGTTGTTTTATATCAAACAACTTTTATAATACTCATTTTTATTGTTATAATATTTTATAAATTTTGAGGAATATGACAAAAAAGATATTGTAGGTATTGAAGAGGGGGTCTCTGGGAGGAGTTGGGGTACAAAAGGGAAACAAGAATGTGATTTAA
Source organism: Hylomyscus alleni (assembly GCA_019843855.1). Lineage (NCBI taxonomy): Eukaryota > Metazoa > Chordata > Mammalia > Rodentia > Muridae > Hylomyscus > Hylomyscus alleni. The sequence continues at coordinate 9,108 of JADRCC010314904.1, read as the reverse complement.
TTCTATTTACTTAAAATATGTTTTTAAATGTTAACAAATTCAGACAAATTGAAATCATGTAACATTTCTCATCATAATGCAATAAAAGTTAATAAAAAAAAGAATGTACCTAAGAAGAAGAAGTTTGGAATCAAATAATTTTATATTAATAAAATAATATTTGAACTAATTGCTAAGGATAAGCCTTATGGTATTGAAACTTAAACAGGTACAATCCCTAACTATACTTTTAATATCTGTCCTTATTCTCAGGAATAAGTGTAGTCCTCACCCCTCATGAAGGAAACTTCTTTTTGCAACAGAGACTGTTAAAAGAAACCTCAAACAAGCAAAATACATATACAAAACATTCCTGCAAATAGGCCTCAGGAACATAGTATAAGAGGGGCCAGAAAGATTCAAGGAACTGGAGAATCATGGACTTTACTGTGAAATTGTCTCTTATAATGTCAGAAGCTATATCCATAAAGTCTTTGTCAACATGACTGTCTAAACATGAGCTGAACAAGGATATCAACAATAGGTATAATAATGTGGATGAGGAAAGCCCCACAAGATTCAACACATACAAATTATAATCTCAAAAATATTTTTTAAAAGTATCAAAGAATATTGAGATTTTCAATCTCTTATTATAATATTAATATATTATATAATATATACTGTATATATTATATAATATATTGTATTATATAACATAATATATAGTATTATATATTATATAATATAATATATAGTTTATAATATTAATATACTGAACAGATGATGTTCAGCTTCTCTATTGTCTACTTGCATCCCTATGAACCTGAACTCTTGATGTAAAGAAATATTATATATAAATATGTGAACATATTTGTTCAAAATGAACAGATACCATAGTTTTCTCTTATATGGTTAAGCTAGCATCAAAATAGATGTAAAAGTAGAAGAGAGATTATGGGAGGTGGCAAGAGAGGGGAGTTTGGTATAAAATATAATTCAAGTATATTATATAATGCCATGGAGAAACCAATTATTTTGTGATATTACTGTTCACTAATAAAATTAATAAAACACTGCTTTGAAGTAAGTTAGAAGTATCAATATAAAAACAATCCAAAATAAAACCAAAAATTATTTTTTCTTTTTTGTATGTGTATATGTGCTGTTTGTGTGTATTCATCTGTATGTATGAATTTAGATGTACGTGCATGTATTTGTAGATACTAGGGGTTGACATTTTTCTTTAATCAGTGTCCAAATCAATTTTTGAGATAGTGTCTCTCTCTGAACCTGGAGCACACTTATTTGGCTAGGCTAGCTTGTTAAGCACTCCAGGAAGCCACACATCTCCATCTTGCTAGTATAAAACTTTTCTAATTAGAATAAAAACTAATTACTATCAAATCCTGCAAAACCAAAAGCAAATTTTTTTGACAATTGATATTTAGCACATTTTGTATTGTATCCAATTCATTTAATCTCAATTTTTAAATTCATGTTCATATGGAACAGTGCTAGGCAATAAAACTACTTAACATCCTTCATTCAGTGTTAACAAAATTCAATGCAGTTATCATGATTGCTACCCTTTTCCCATTTCAAAGGTTAATAGTCAGAGGTTCAAAAAGAGAATTAAATGCCAAAGTTCTGAAACACTAGTTAAGCTGCTAGTAAAGACACTCAGGACCTCAAAATGTTATTCAAATGTTGCATTCGTGAAACAGGTTGCTTTTTCACCAAAATTATGCTATATTTAGTTAAATATATTAAAATAATTTTTATCCAAAAGCAATCCATACCCAATTAGAGCGTGGTAGTTGTATAATTCTAATTTCACTTTTATAGCTGGCCATCCAGAAATAATCTAGCTTAACTGCAGAGGGCATTTACAGTTTCTAGACCATAACATGCAAAGGTCTCTCTATAAAAAGGGTAAGGCATCTAGTCTTAGGAAAGTAGTTACTACAGCCATTCCACAAGCCAGTAGGAGAGAACAGTTCTCTCTTCAATTTCATTCAGCTCTAGTAAAACCTGCATTTGTACTTGTCAAGGAACCCAAAAGTTAGGCTAGAAATGAGTAAATAATAACAGAGTCCAGGCTGTGGTAAAAAAAAAAAAATTAGGAAGTTAATTTTGGATGACCTGAGGATTTAATGTGTATGTGTATATATACACAGAGATACACACACACACACACACACACACACACACACACACACACACACACAATTTTGAACTGAACACCTTGAGCAGTAAAAAGTGTGTGGAGGGAGGTGTGGGCAGGCTGGGTCATGGGACATTAGGGAATGTTTCAGACTCAAGCCTATAGACTATAGCTCAGTCTTCCTGAAAGAGGGAAACAGCTACAGTCATTCACTTCAGTGTTGTGTACAGCTGCTTTTGAAAACAGTAGAGCAGCTTTGACAGAGGAAATATATCTTATAGAGCCTGAAATATTTACTAGACTTGCCACTCAAAAAAAAAATTCTGACTCCCATTCAAGACAATTAACAGAGGCTCTCCCTAGATTTCAACAAAACTACTTTCTGAACAAGTTGCCATACTAAGTAAACCTCTTCATGGTTATGCAGTCAGAGCAAACTACTTAACTGTTTCTATCCCTGTAGAATGGGTGCGATCTCATCTGTGTAATTTTAGTGTTTGGCATATGGTACCTGGAGAGATAGGCAAAGTTAGAACTGCTTCTCATAAAGGGATTTTCACTTTTCAGTGCAAATCAGGGATTGCTTTGCGTCCTGACCTACCTGAGAAACCTTCCTTACGATTCTTCAAGTGAATGTACTGTGGCTAGAGAAATGGCTTATAATTTCAGTCACTTACTTATCTCCATGTGCTTAAAACCAGTGCAGTAAGATCATGTAGCATGATATTCTAATTAATTATCTGAGTAGCTTTTTATGGATTAGAGAACTCTCCACACATACCCTGAACACAAGGAAGAAGGTAGACTCCTCAAAGTATATAGTATATTTAAGGAGTGGTCTTGGTTTAATAGTCAAGATAATATTTTAAAAGTCATTTCAAAACTAAGATATTCAAAGTAATTTAACATAGAAGCTCAAATGCCAATTGTTCTACAATATGGATTTTTTATTAGATATTTTCTTTATTTACATGTCATATGATTTCTACTTTTCTAGTTTCCCCTCCAAAAGAAAAGCAAAAATAAAACTAAAAATCAACAAGAACAAACCCCTGATGCCTCCCCCTTCAATATTGATTTTTTAAAATATTTTCTCTTGTTTATTATTAAGTTAAACAACAAAAATTATCATAACAAAAAGTAAAATACAATGCCTTGAAGACAAATATGAAAAAAATATGTAACAAATGATAAAGCATGAGATTTTAATTTCTTTATTTGCAATAGGTAGAAAGAAGAGGCTGAACACTAACTTGGTCTCATGTGACAAAACTTTTCATTTATTATGCTAGTATGGAATTTTATGTGATTATTTTTTATCTTATTGTATTTTATTTATTTTGGCAGTTTTTAAAAAATATTTTTCAAATTAAAATATCATTATATTTTCCCATTCCCTTTCTTCCTCTAGCTCTTCCACTTGCTCTTTTTCAAACTAATGGCCTTTATTTCTTTAACTGTTATCAAGTATATGTGACTATCATTTATAAAGATAACCACCACTTAAGTCTTTTACCTTGGATTTTAATATTAAGGTACAGGTACTTGCCTAGTAAAAATATTTAAAAAATTTCCTACCTAGAAGATATGTCAACTGATATAATACTGGGATGAATAATGTATATTACTCATGATTATATGTGAATTGGTTAAAGACCTGCTTCATGAGATGAAACCCATGCCCAATGATGTTAATGAGGCTAAGAATCTTGGCTAGATAGATGATGTGCCTAGGGAAAAAAAATCAACTACTATTGCCCTGCTAAATGCACATAGCAATAAAACAACTCTCAGTGGCATATTACAATATACATAGACCCATGCACCACTCAACTCTCATCAGAGAAGCTCATTCTTGCAGTAAATGGGAAGTAACACAGAGACCTACAACTGTACAACATTCAGAGAGTGGTAGACTGGGGAGCATTCTGTCCTAAACAGGATGTCTATATCACCTCTCTTCCCTCAAGGCCCAGGGGTCTATTCAGAAGTTGGAATAGAGGAATTGTCAGGGTTAGGGATATTGAATGATGTTAAGGAGACACTGTTTTCTGGATACAACAGGGCAAGTGTACATATAAACTCAGAAGACTTGTGACAAGATGCACAAGCCAGACAAATTGGAGGGGAAGTGAACATGAAGTCCCACCCCTAGATGAGGAGCTAATGCCATTTGATTGTTAGTAGTAAAGGGAAAGTCAGTTTTCTCCGGTCAAGTGTGATCTCTGATGTCCTAGTTAGTTTTTTTTTTTTTTTTTTTTTTTTTTTTTTTGTTAACTTGACACAACCAAGAGTTATCTGGGATGAGGTGATCTCAGGTCAGAAAAACTCCTCGATAACACTGCCTTGTAAGGAAGACTGTGGGGGAGTTTTCATAGTTAATAATTGCTATGGGAGGTCCCAGTCCAGCCCATTATGGGCGGTGCAGTACTTGGTAAGACAGTCCTGTATTGTATAAGAAAACAAACTGAACAAGCCAGGAGGAGCAAATGAGGAGGCAGCATTTCCCCATGGTCTCTGCTTCCATTCCTGCCTACAGGTTAATGCTCTCAGTTCCCACTCTAACCTGTGTCAATGACATAAGTTGTAATAAACCCTTTCTTCCCTAAACTGCATTTATTCTTGATTTATCACAGAAATAGAAACCTGACTAAGAGACCTGGCATATTAAACTCTAGGGCAGGCTTCACATCCAGGAATAGTTGTTGGCTAACACGAATTGCAGTCCATAGGTTTGAGTGAGGGAATGGGGGGAGAGAGAGAGAGAGTGTATAGTAGTAGTGTATAGTAGAAGTGCTCCTGGATCATCAGTGGTATAATAATTACATTATTTTTTGTACAGAATTTAGTTTTAGTTTTTAAAAAGGAAAAGAAAAAAAAAAGCTAAGAAGTTCAGGAATTAAAAAAAAAAGAAGTTCAGGAATTTAAGTTGAGGGAAAAGTGCGAGAAGGAAAGATCATCTGTGCTTTAATGGAAAGGTAAAAATTGTACAAAGGAATCACATAGGAGGCTCGATTACGACCATTGACCTTTTCCAAGATCAAGTAAGAAGTAAACACTGTAGCTATGAATTCCTACATCTGTGGTGTGGTAATGGACTGAAGTATACGGTGGAAGCAGCAGAAGAGTTTGCAGGCTTTGTCGTTAGTTATAGATTCTTTTTCACTGGCATTGTTTTATATTCTTTAAAAAAGAAAGCACAAGAGCTTAGCTTCTTCGGACTTTTAGTTTTGTCTTTATACAATGTATCCATTCTGTTATGCTATCCAAAGAAGAGATTCCCCCCTCCCACAAGTCAGTCACGAGCAATGACTCAGTCACTCATTAAGACAGTTGATAGAGGCAGCTACTTTCACCATTCTCTTTAGGATTCTCTCAAGGCTGTATTGTGATTAAAAAAGTAATACCATAACAAATCTTTACATGTTCTTGATACTGGAGCTGAAAGTAATTGTAAGTAAAACTGGTATAATTTAATCTTCAGTCTTGCTGTAACACCTAGTACAGTAAATAAAAATATTTCCGCTCAGTATGTTGTTAAAACAAGTACAGAATTCAACAAGGAACATGATGTGAAATACAATAGCTTCCTTTTCTAAACTCTCAGTTGTGACAGTTGTTTGAAGGGAATCCCAAATTACTCTAGAACCTGTAGAACTGAGCATTCAGTGTATAGTAGAAGTGCTCCTGGATCATCAGTGGTATATCTATATATCCAATCCTACTTAAAAGCAGTGAAGAGACTTCCTTTTAAAAATAGGATTTCATCAAACTTCTTTCAAAATATGAAAACATGGCAGTTCTTTGTATAAATCTGCCATTGTCCTTCCATTTACTTAAAAGGTGAACCTTCTCTGGAACTTACGTCCTTATCTATTGGTTAGTGTAACCTCTGCCAGCTCCACCTGAAGCACTGCACAGAAGTCTTTAAATTTCCACATTAACAATAAAGCTACTTTTTTCAGGGGCTATTCCAACTATGTATTTTTATTCATAAGCACATGGCCATCATTTGTAAGAATAAGATGTCCATCAGGGCTCTTGTAAGCAAGATCTTGCTCTTGAATTTATCATTTTACTTTAATAAACAGATGTAGAGTATTTTAATTTCAACATTTAGTTACTATCTTGGCTATACCTCTGTGTACATCCCTTACCTTTGTAAAAAGAGTAATCTCATATGTGAAGAAACCATTCGAACTAATAGTTTTTTCTATGTAGTGTCTATAAAAGAATCTTTTATTCCTTAGTCATTTGCATGAAAATATATTTTGCTTCTGAAGGGAAGAACATATTTCATACATGGTGTGAGCATCAGGCCCAAAGGAGGAGTCAACATCAACTCAGAGGGAAACTGAGGAATGGCATTGTTATATCACAGCTTTTCAACCTAGTGTATTCAACTTATGGCTCTTCCCTAGGAATTCTCCTTTTATGCCATTGGAGAAATTGTGTTTAATTCTAAAACTTGTTTTGGCTTGCTTACTTTCACTTAATAGAACTGTGTGATTGGGAGTCTGTCTTCTTGGTAAGTCCTATTCAACCACACTATGTGGGTGAAGGGCTACAGTACTCACAAAGAGAAAAACCTACTTAGCTAAGCCTAACTTTTAATAAAGCTTCCATTTCCTTTGGAAGTGAGATAAGAAAACCGAGCTATACTTAACAATATTTAAAGAAAATGGGTCATAAATTTGAGAGGGAATGTGAGAGGAGATACAGAAAGATTTAGAGGGAAAAGAGGTATGGTTGAAATGCTGTGAACCTAGTAGTTTTGTATGAAATTCTAAAAATAAAAAACTTAAAAATGAAAGTAAACAAATTCATCAGAAATATATTCCAATGCCCAAATCTTTGATTTTAAATAGTTTAGGATGTGCTACCCTGTTCATTTTAAAAATCATTTTCTCTATATGTTTTATTTCACCTATATATTTTCCTCTCAGCCTCACAAAAGTTTTGTGTTCAGACAACATTCACATTCTCTTCCATCTAGCCAATGGGAATATTTTCCCACATATTCATTCTGTACTTACTAAGATCTATAGTAAAGTGACAAGGTATTTTTCCCCTAGGTTAGATCTCTGGCCACCAAATTGTGTGTTTGGTAGCATTCATATTTCTTGCCCATGGCTATGCTGTTTTCTTTCCCATGATCATTAGTTTTGGGTCAACAACTCATGCACATGCACCAAGTTGCTTTAAAGGTTGAACTTATACCTGGAAGAAATCCCAACATAAAGTGCAAAAGGAGAAGGAAAATCCCCAGATAAGTGTGAGGTTACAGAACCAGAAAATCAAAGGTCATGGTGACCATTTCAGGCTTATTGTTTCCCTAAGTAAAAATAGGATTCAGAACCCAGCCATTTTCCTGTCATTTGCATTTTACTATTTATTTGAACAATAGGCAGACACCAGCACTTAATGGAAGAGCACGGTCTCATATTACACTTTAAGAGACATTATCAAAATTGATGATTTCCAGATTTCTGCTCTGTCTTACAAGATGGTTTTCTTACATGGGATAGTCTGGAAGGGAGGAAAGCATAGTTTACAAACTCTTAAACTTGAAGAGACCTTAAGCAATCATTCTGTCCATCTCTCTGTCCGAAGTCACGTTTAACTATCCATGTTATACGAAAAGCAGAAAATATAAGCATTGAGAAGAGCATAATGAAAGGAAATAGCTTTAAGTTCATATTTTACCACTTGCAAGATGCTCCTATATTGCTTACCTGACTTAATTTTCTCTCTAATGAGATAAGTACTTTTACCAAACTCTGTGAGGTAGTAATTATTGTCATTATTTCCAGTTTACAGATGAAGAAAACTGAAGTTTAAAATGGTAAAGCCACATGTCTTAAGATCATTAAATTGTGCAGCCAGGTCTTGACTTCAAATCTTAAGGTAAGAAAGCTTGAGCAATTGCTATTATCATAAGTGCCTATGCTTTCCTATTGAGACATGTGTAAACTCAAGGCTTTAACACTAAGATCTTCAGCTTCATTGGAAAAGCTAAAGACATTTTATATCCCCAACTTAGTTCACAAGTTCTCACAGTTTCCGAAGATTAATAAATGAAATAGTTAACTAATTTGATGTGTATAGTTGTGTACCCCAGTGTATATAATTGTACCATATACATTACAATGCTGGCAGAGGCCAGAAGAGGGTGATAGATCCACTGAAGTTGGAGCTTAAGGCAGTTGTGACCTTCCTGGAAACTGAACCTAGGTCCTCTGCAAAAGCACAGAGTGTCCTTAACTGCTGAGTCATCTCTCTAGTCCCATTTTTACAAATGTATGGCCTAACCTAAATTCCCAGCTCTTTAACTAGTCAAGGTTGAAATGATAGCGTTCTCTCAGATCATTAAACATCTAGAAAGATGAAAGAAATGAAACAGAAAGAAAATATACTTTTCACTCTGTAGCTAATAGAAAACAAAAAGTCAACTTCAGAGTAAAGAAAACAGTTCCTTTGAGTATTATAAAGCTTCCTTACTAAAATATCAAATATTCATTAAGAACTATTTAACATACTTGAAGGTACAGCTTCCCATCCCTCAATCTCAGCACCATCCCTCAGCTATGTAAATAGATTAGGAAATTAAAGAGAAACTGGTTGGCTATATGCCCCCACCTGCTCGTCCACAATCACATCTGATATATCTAATTTTATGACTTGTTCTTGAGAAGACTCCTTTAATTTTCTGTTGATGTGGAAATAGGCAGACATTCCTGGGAGGCAGATGAAGAATGCTCAGTCTATTCATCTCTACTTAGGTTAAGTGTGCCCTCAAAATGTATTTCAAAGTTTCAATAACAAAACTTTATCATAAAGGATATTTGTGGGACACAGTAGTTAATACCACAAGAAAGAACTGCACTGGCAGAACAATGGTCAATGCAAGTCCATTTACGTTGCTACGTTTCTGCAAGTTAGAACACATGGAAAAGAGTGGA
>JADRCC010314866.1:0-24835 GCA_019843855.1 Hylomyscus alleni | reverse complement strand
TGTGTGTGTGTGTGTGTGTGTGTGTGTGTGTGTGCCACAAATACATGTGTGGAAGTCAGAGAATAACTCATAGCAATCAGTTCTCTCCTTCCATCATGTGGCTCAGGGTCACTCCCTATGGCACTTTTGTGCATGTTCATAATACATTTTGATATATTCATCTTGAATGCTCTGATATGTACCCTTCCACTGACCCTCTCACCTTTCCAAATAACAATCCTCTTATTCTGTATCATTTTTAAAAATCTAGGTGATGAATATTAGTATAAACGGTTGGTGTTTCTTCTTTTCACACTTTAATAATTCCAGGTCCCATGTCATGTCTTGAATGTATTGTTTATATTTCTATCAGTTTGTAGCCCAAGAAGACAACCTGGAAATCACCGAATCCATGCAGGTGATGATCAAGAGAATCCACAGGACTCTTACATCTTTCAGATCATGGTGTTTAACTATTTGATTAATTTAATTATATTATTTAATCAAATAATTCAATTATAACTTATTAATTGAACACCATATACCTATTACTATAGTGAAATATTTGCTTATATCATTTTACTGACATTGTGCAACAGCTAAGATAAATACTATCCAATTTTAAAGAAGAAAAACTAAGGTAACTTTCTGGTGTCACAAAATAATTGCAAACTTAAACTCAATTCTGTCAGAGGCTAGACTTCATCCTTTCAACCATGACCTTTACTTGTAAGCCAATCCAGTATTGATGTAGCCTCCAAGTTACTGACTACTAGTATCAATTATTGTTATGAACTTGTCTTATTCTTGTTGCTTTCCCCAGTTATCAAAAAACAAAATCTTGGTGCCGATTAAGAAGAGCACATTCTATCCTGTTGCTGACTTCATTTCCTGAGTAGGTAGAAGGTGGCATTATTTTTGGGACAAAGAATAGCTTTATCATCTCCAAAAGCTTGATGCTACACCGTGATGGTACGGATGTGTTATTTTAGAAATGAATCATACACATGATCAGACGCCACTTGTGGCACTGGAGAGGGTATGCAGCTGTGTGTGACTCTGAGCTGGTTCTCTCCCACAAGTACACCATCTGCTTTCTGTTGCTTTGGATGGAGTTTTCATTTCAGGCTTTGAATCATTATGGATTAGGAGCAGAATCCATAATGCTTTGCCTTCTTAGTCTCTTCTGGGCTAAAGGTAGCTCAGTAATAAGCTTAGTGTTGTGACATAAAAAGTATACTTTCAGTTACCAGCTGGATCCTAGACTCGGTTCCCCTGCTATGGTTACGGGTTTGACTCTTCCATCCAGTTCAGTTACTGTCTAGGAACAGTCACAGGAACACACTTCAATGTACTACACACAGGGGCCAGTCAATACATAGATCTTTGCCCCAGGAATTGTGAGTTTGGGATTAATTGATTCTCCCAGGTCAAGGTTGATTTGGTTTAGTCAGAAAGAATCTCAGGCAAAAGACTAGAATCTTCCTAAGGAAAACCAAGGTCATTCAGGAAGCTTCCTGAAATGTGTGGCATTTTGTAGAATATTTCATCTGTCTTGGCTTCAGTTCCTCACAGACTAAATGAAATGAAACGTGGGTATGTGTGATGCTTGATTCATAAGCAAAGATTCTTAGAAAAGTGTTTTGTTCAAAAGGTTGTGATGTCTAAGTAATTGTTATTTATCATCAATTACATTATCCTTGCGATAGTATTGATTACCAGTTTAACAGACCATGAAGATAAATCTCTAGGTGTTTCTGTAAGGGAAATTCTAGATTGGGTTCACTGAAGTGTGGAAATCTATCCTAAAAGTGGTTGGCACCATTCATGGACTGGGATCTCAGATTGAATAAAAGAAGAAAGTGAGCTGAACAAGAGTCTTTCTCAAGGCTTCTGGCCAGATGTGCTCTCTTAGAGACAGACACCTGATGTTCTTCTCAGATTGATACGAAACATGAATATGCAGTTACTAGCCATAGGAAATGAGTCTCCATGACTTGAAATCTTTCCACCTCTTTGAGATTATACATATATATACATATATATATATATATACATATATATATACACACACATATATACATACATATATATAATGATATATATACATATATATGTGTTTTTACATTTGAACTCTCTGGATAATAATAACAACCAAGTTGTAGACACATGCCTTTCTTTCCCACTTTGAAAGGCAATAGTGAGTCGAATCCAGCCATCTACACTTTTAGAAATCAGCGCTAACAGTTATTAACAGAAAATTCCTTTTGTGGCACCCATTTGCTATTCCCTTTCATAAGACCAATTCTTGGGAGCTCTTCTGACTTGGACGTTCAGTTATTTCTCCCTAACTAGGAAACATAAAGACTAATTTAATAATAAATTGTAGTAGTTCCATTGGCTCAGGTTGTGCTTTTTCTTCTTATATCTACAATTTAAAAATGACCACAACCTCTTTCTGTTAGAAAAATGAGGACCTCAGTCATGTATGAAAAATGCATAGATTCTGTGATTCCCCCAGTTTAATAGCCCAGGTTCATTCACTGTAAACAACTGGCAATACAAATCATGTTATCAAGCAGGAGAGATGGCTACACTTGAAATTTTCCACTCAGTATGTTTACTACAGAGGAACATGAAATTGACCATTTTCAATTACTTTGAAAACAATGCAATGGAAACAGTAATGACTTTCCCAAGAATGGAAAAAAATAAAGTGTACACTTTGTGTTTATACTGCAGCAATGAGTGTGCCTCACATGGCTCTTAATGGAACTTTAGAAATGTCCCCAGGGTCACCCCAAACGTCATGGTTCTTTAAGATAAAGTATTTTTCCAGTTATTAGAGAAAAAGAATCAGCCACAGTAACTTTACAGAGAAGGAAAGTTTCATGTTTGGTTTCTAATGCTTCTATAAAAGTAGACTCAAATCATGGGGACCTTGTCCTGTGCTCTAGGGACTACAGTGTCGTGGGCAGGTACTGGAGAGTGGGGCTGCTTTTAAGAGACTCTCTGTTATAAGCTGTTTATGGCAATGTTTTCACTTCTCCCTCAACCCTGTGTCTATGTCCATGGCCAGGTGAGACTGAAGCTTCTCTGATCTAGAGGTTTAGCCTTCTGCTCCTCCTGTGTGTGGCAGGTGAGAAAGATGTCAGAAACAGGGATTGGAGAAAGAAATGAAGGAGAAACTAACCATGAGGATGGGAGCTAGATTTGGGCTGTACCTTGGCAGAAGTCACATGGGATGCAACATATGTTACCTACCTTTGCTTTTAGTTAACCACAATGCTTAAAGAAACAACTTAAGGAGAGGAGATCTAGTTTTCAAACCTTTTGGTTCATAGCCAGTCAGCTTCATGCCCCTGAACATGACATGAGGACATCATTACTGAGGAAGTCCTCTGCAGAGAAGAGTTGTTCACACCATGGCTACCTGTGGAAAGGCTGAGTTATAACCACCCAAGGCTCGCCCTAGTGACCTGCTTCCTTTAACTAGGGCCCCTCTCTTAAAGGTTCCACAGTGTCCTAAGCAATACGATCTATGGGTCAAGCCTTGAAAACATGATCCTGTAAGGAGCCTGTCAGGTTTAAACTATATTGTTTCTAGAAGCTGAAGCAACTTCATCGGAGCAGTAAGCAGAAGGCTAGGGATGGGGGGTGACAATATCAACAAGACAATCCAGGCAGCAAAAGAGATCTGTATGAGTAACATGGCCTAGTTTTGAACCCCTAAGACCCTTATTGAGGTTTTCCCTCTTGCTTCTCTGCCTTTATCTGAGAAAACTAGAGATAGGAAGACAATATAAGACCAATAGAGCCCTCCACATAGGGTTGGCTATATGAACCTATCATTGGCCTTGACAAGCCCCGATGAGCTAAGATGATCCATCAACTTCCACCCTTATTTAACACAGCATATTGTTTCACATTGTTATTTGCCGCGGCCCTCTCGATCAGCAAGAAGGACACGACCATGAGCTCTTCCTTAAGCAGTTTTATTCAGGACCTTATTACATGCTTCTTCCTCAGCTTCTTCTAGCTAGCTCCTTGATGTTACAAGCTTATCCTCCTACTTCTAGCTAGCTCTTCTATTACTCCTTTCCTGGGGAATGCCCACGGACCTAAATACCTTTGTGCCCGCCAACCCCTGCAGGTCACGTGGGAACAGCAGATAGGACACCCAATGCAGAAGCAGCCAGAGGCAGCAAGTGTAGCCAATTTAGGACTTGATTATCTCAGAGAGCACTTGCTTTCAGGCTAGCAGAAGGCGGAAGCCAGCGCCATCTCAGGGCACGGCACATCGCAGCTCTCTACAGTTATTTACACTGTGCAAGCAGCATGTATGCAGAGAAGAGATCATCAGATCCCTTGGATCTAGAGTTACAAGCAACTGTGAGTCTATCTAGGGTTCTGGGAACTAAGCTCCCATCCAGAAGAGCAAGTTGTAGTTCTAATCTCCACACCAATTTACCACCACCATATGTCATTTGAACAACACCTTTAATCCAACACGTGGAAGTCTGGTTACCTGAGGCTTAAGCAGTCCCTAAAAGGCTATAAAATGGCATAGTAATTTTTAGATAGGAGAAATCTAAAGGGGTTTTCAGGGAAAGTGTGTAAGACTGCACATCTGCCTTTGTTTAACATATTTGAAGAACTTAAGTACTCTGTTGAGTAGGCCATGGCTTATGCCAACTATGTGTTTATCTTTAAGCATCAGACAGATGATGTAGTAATATTGTACCAAGAGACAAGGTGAAGTTCTGTGATTCAAAGCATTAGAATGCTGTTCAGACAAAGTGTGGTTCTAGAGCCAGGCATGGTTTTCCTCATTAAAACTACCCTGTCATTAGATTGAAACTGGAAACTACAGCAAGGTCAGAATCACTATAAAGATCAGCTCTACTTATAATGTCATTTCTGAATCCCACTGCTATGATTTAGGTAAATGTCCCCAAAGTGTTCCTATGTTAAAAAATTAATCCTCAGGCACTACTCTTGAAAGGAGCCTTATCTGTGATTTATAACACTCAATTAGAACAGCCCTACCAAACTCACATCTTGGGGTTCCAGGAACAAGACTGTGGATTTTGTTGTATTTTGCCTGCAAATACTTAAGATTTTTATAATAATAATTATTATTATTATTACTAAATAATAAATATTATAATTATTATAATTATTATAATTATTATAAATTGAACCATCAGTTTCCATCAGAGAGGCAAAGATGGGGTGCTGGGAGAGTTTAGAGAAGGGGGAGATGGTCACTTTCCCTGTCAAAGACAGTAGGAAACTTGATGTTGACTCTTTAGATCTTTAATCTGCAGAACTAACATCTTCAGTTTCTGTATTTTAAGGTAACAAGGAACCTGAAAGACTTCACAGTTGGGAGTTGGCATCGCAGTTGTATACTACAGGAACAACACTTGTGTACATTTGTGAGAAATGGCGAGGTTTGGGTGCTTGAGATAGAAGAGGACCTTGAACACTGCCTTACTCACATTAAGTCCTACTTTTAAAGGTTCATGTTTTGGTTTGGCTTATGTGTATGTGTAAGAGTATGTCATACATGTGCTGATGCCTGTATGGGACAGAAGAGGACATTACATTCCCTGGATCTAGATATATACGCAGTTTTGAACCCACCAAATATGGGTACTAGGAATTGAACTATGGTCCTCTGCAAGAGTATAAATCACTCTTGACTGCTGAGCCATCTCGCCAGCCCTTACCTTGTACTAATGAGAACCTGGAGATGGTTAATGTTGAAGGTCACACGGTGTGTCTAGCAATGTAGAGACTGACCTGGAAATAACACAGCTCAGGTTGTTAAAGACAGTGGTTGTCACAAAACCTATCTCATAGGATAAATACAAAGTATGGAATAAGTCTCTAGTCTCCCAATATAATTAACAGCAAATGCTATCATTGTCCCAACTGGGCTAAAATGAGTCTTACCTTCGATAGCTATAGCATTTACTAGTATTTATATTTATATTATAGTATTTATAGTATTTTCTATTCATTTGTCCACTAATGAATAGCAAATATCTATGTTTAGAATAACGAAAGTCCTCCAATACACTCCAGTTAAAATTCATACTCTAGACCTCAACATGAACTCTTCCAAGTTGATGCAGAACCATTATCTTTCCTTCTTTCCAACAACATTTGGTTGCCAATTTGACTACATCTGGAATCAACTAAAAGAGGCAGGCCTCTAGGTACACTTAGGAGTTTTCTTGATGTTGTTAACTGATGTAGGAAAACCCACCCAGAATGTGGACCAGCCCAGGCGGAAGGAAGCCCTAGGGCAAAGTGTTTGCTTTTTGCCAGCCAGCTTTCATGTCTTAGTCATGAGTTCATCTACCCTGCTGTCCCCACCAGTGCTGCTGCGATTACTACTGCCGCTGCCACCACTGCCACTGCTGGCATCAGAACCTAGTGTCTTCAGCTTTCTGATGTGGCCAATGGGCTTCCAGAAATCCTCGAGACCTTTGATGCCAAATTGGGGCTGCTGCAGTATCCAATCGTGGAGTGGATAGTTACTGGGTTTTTAGCCTTTCCACTGTGAAAGTAGCCATTGTTAGGCAACTGGGAACCTATCATGTAAATTAAAATAATACCTCCCTCTTTAATATATATTCATTTTATTAGTTCTAGTCCACTAGAGCAGTGGTTCTCAACTTTCCTAATGCTGTGACCCTTTAATATAGTTCCCCATGTTGTGCTGACCCCCAATCACAAAATTATTTTTGTTGCTACTTCATAACTGTAATTTTGCTAGTGTTATGAATCAGAGTGTTTTCTGATGGTCTTAGGCAACCCTTGTGAAAACGTCATTCAATCTCCAAAGGTGTCCAGACAGGTTGAGAACCACTGCTCAAGGGAGGCCTGCCTGTTGACTTGATGGACATACTCTCTCTTGTCTTGTCCCCAGTTTTATTTTCTGTGGTTTCATTTGCTTGCAGTCATCTTTGGTATAAAAACATTAGATGGAAAGTTCTGGAAGTAAGCAACGAATAAATTTTACTTGACTTTTATTAGAATATATTATATCATCACTTCTCGACCTTTTGGCTAAGATCAAGTGTAGAATATATTATATCAGTTCAATGTCAATAGTTATTGCTATTAATAAATTACTGTACATAACTTCTACATTAAACTTTAGTAAAAGCACTGTGCTGTGGCTTTTGTGACTTTGCTCCTTTACCCCTGAATAGAGAACTATTCAGAGAGGGACTGAAGAATGAATAAACACACAGGCACATGTACAGGAAAGCTTGGATCAGGTGTGGCATGCACTCTGATGAAGGGCTCCTACTCTCCCTGGGTAACAGGGAACCTCAGTGTGTTTATTAGTTACAGCACAAGAGGAGGGACTAGTTAGTGTAAGTCTCTAGATGATCAGTCTCAGGCTGTTAGCATATGAGAGGATGAAACTGCAGTTGCAAGTTTTTATACATATTGGTCACTGACTCACACTTGAACCCCAAGGCAAGTTTTGCCTTCCATCTTGAGCCTTGTCCTCGTTAGGAATGGCTCTACCAGCTTCCTATGTGTCCCAGCCCTTGGTCTTTATTATGGCCGTGCCCAGGTCAATATACATTCTGTTGGGACTTCACTCTGGAATTCCTCCAGTCTTTGCACTATTGGGGCTAGAGAGATGAATCAGCAGTTAAGAGAACATGAGAACATAGTGCTCTTGCGGAGGACCTGCATTTGATTCCCAACACCCATGTTAGGCAGCTCACACCAGCCAGTACCACCAGCACTGGGGATCCCTTGTTAAACACTAGATTATGATAGCAGTGATGACTTCTTCAGGAAGTTCCCACTCTCCCACATCCTTCTTCTCCTCCTTAAATTCTCTGGCTGGAGACCACTTCTTTGTATGTCTCCACTTTAAAGGACTCTAGGTTCCATTCTGGACATGTCCATATCTTCTCTTACTCTGCAAGTGAGTTCACCATACCCATATCTCTTTCTCGTGTTCTTCTTGCTTTATACTACCAATCCCCTTCCCCTTCTCCATCAGTTCCTTCCTTGGTACCGTAGCATCTGCAGCAAATGACAAGAGTCCCCATCTGGCAGACTTATGTGAGCCACTCTCCAGTTCCTTCACTTGGTTCATGTCTTCTCTCAAGACACGTTGACTCTGAAAAGCATCCATTGAACTCAGTCCTACATAATACAGCACCCCTCTTTGCTCCGCTGTCTGTGTGCTCTATTGCTTTGAATCTTTTTCCTCTAATTCCCCAAATACAAGGACACTTTATTACCAATAATTAATGACATGGTAAGTTACCAATAACTATGGAACAAATGAGTGAAAGAATAAAGAGCCCTCTTTTCCCTGGAAAGAATTTTTCATTGACTATGAAGTGGCTTTCTAACTGCTCCCCTCAGCTAACAAATCTTTCTATAATGGGCCACTGCAATTTTCTTTCCCCACTTGATACCAAACTTCTCAACTTGTCTGCTTGCTGAAACCTAAGTCTCTGTCCTTGCATCTATGCAGGAGAACTTCTCATTCCATCCAAACAGGTTTCTCTATCACCTCTTCACCACAAGCCCAAGTCAAATGCTCCTCACGTCCACAGACCCTCTCTATTCACACAGCCCAGGCTCCCTCACACATGTTCCCTTCTGAGCAGCAACTTCACATAGTCACTCACATCATACGTGTTCAAAGTTGGAAATATATTTTAATGAGTTTATTAAATGTATTATCACTAAGGTCCACAATAGCCAAGGACCTAACAACTCAACTCTATGGACAGCATTATAGTTTCTCGATTGCTCTGTCATTCCAGGTTTGTAATCAAGAAAATGTATCTTTTTCCATATATACATAAAGCTCTTATATTACACGCAAAAGCCAGTTGAACTAAAAAAAAATTATAAGCTCTATTTTAAGTGAATGGAAAGCTAAACATCAACATGAGATAGGCATAGAAAGACTAACACCACAAATACAATTATCTAAATATTTCTATATATTCCACTTTATCAACACCTTATTCAAGTAAGAGGGCCTGTGGCTCATGCAACTTCGATCTTTGCCTATTGCCCTCTTTAAGGAAGCCCAAGCTAAGCACTCAGGTCATGTCTAGCTGTTCCAGGCATTCCATATGAAGTATAGTGCATTAGCAAACATCGATGCTTTCTATCTCACTTTCCTCGTGCCACTGGGGAAAGGTGAGCTGAGTGGTTAACTCAGTGAGATTGGTAGTTGGTCCTGCCCTTCACTGACGGGAACAAACCAGGCCAAGTCCCGGGTGACAGCCATTTTCCAAATGAGGCCAAGAATATTTTGAAGTGGTTACAGCTCTGACTGGGGATTTGACTCCTAGAGATACCACGAAGCTTTTTTTAATTTCCTGACATTTCCAGACATAGAGAAAGAATCCGGCTGATGAGTCACCAATATTAATGGGGTTTTGAATCCTGATTGCTGCGGCAGCTGTCTCTCCTTTAGTTATTCAGAGAGAAAAAAAGGAATTATCAGGCAAGCTCAGGGGGGATAAACAGTTTGCTGTCATTCAGTTGCCATTTTTATTATCAGCCCTCAGCCCTGGCTTCATGGGGAAGTCGTTTGTTTCCTTGGCTTGTGTGTGTGTGTTAGTGGTGATAGAAATAATTATTTAGCTTCTACCTTGGTGGAGCAAGCAGGCTTTCTTTGATGGAAACATCGACAGAGCTCAAATACTGGGGATCTGTTTAATCTTGAGAGGATAAAAGCTTACTTTATATTCCAACACTTTTTGCTTTTCTGGTTCCTACATGTTGTTCTGTCTGCGTTCTATGATATAATAAAAAGAAAGAGTCAAAGAAGAAGGAAGGAAAGGAAGAGAGAAATATTATATTTAGGTGATTCAATTCTTTTTCACAAGCATCCATACAATCCTAGGTGTTGGAATTATCAGTTTCCTGCTACCTATAAGGTTCTCTGGATGCCAGCATCCCAGACGTATTTTAAGAGCTACAGAAGACAACTGCCAACCAAGACCTTGAGCTTATAAGCTAGTCAAATCCCTTTTTCACCTCTTGAGAAATAGAAGCACAACTTGACCCTCTTTCAAATATGTGGAGAGGACTCCTCATTTTTTCTACTTCCTATGATTTTTCTTCAACCAAAAGGGCGGGAGTCTAGGTCTTCCTTCTCCACAAACAAACAGGAAGTTGTACTTAAGACAACAGCAATTCTTGGGTGCTCTCTCATGAATCATGAGGATCATGCCGGGATCTAAATGATTAGTTCTCAACTATCAATGTACAAAAAGAAATACAGAACAGAAGAGAAAACCACCAAGAGGGTTTGCTTAAGTGTGCAACTTGAAAGTGACTTTGGGATCAAACCTAAGGATCCATGATTTACTGCGGGTGCTGATAACTTTGAGGAAAATGATCCTAAACCCCCAAAGAAAGTGATCGTCAAACCCAGAGCAGCCTTTAGAGCCGTCCCCACAGTAGATGGCCCACTGCTCAAACAATACTTTGCTAATTAACGACAAAGCATCTCCAGCTCTTGCCTGAGAAGGCAGAGGGAGCATTATATTGGAAACCCCTGTAAAGGACTGTCTCTCTTCACACTGGATCCAAGGCATTTCCTGTGAGAGTCAACTGTGTGAGGGGTGACTATCTCTGATACTTTATTAGTATTCACTGTGGGCGCTTCCTGGGTACAAAATGATCCTGTTGGAATGTGCGGTAATGTACCTTAGAGTTTATTTCAAAGGAAAATGATTTTTTTGAAAATCTTCTATCTTCCATCACGAACATCCTTCAAAATCAGTCAGAAACAGGAAAGTTGGAGAAGGCAAGTCCTGGCAGGTTCACATCTGGCATGGCCACATGCATCTGAATTTCACTTATGTAACTTAGTTTCTGCTCTGAATGATGCCAAAGGAAGAGTGATGCTTTGAGCGAGTGTTCCTGTAAGGTTTTTATCAGTTCATACAACTATGAGGTCATTCTCAGGTACTTGGAAATGTAAGGCAATTTCTAATAAGGGAGGTGAGACAAATCGAGCCCCCTGCAGCCCAGTAAAGCAAACACATGCGAAGTCTTGAGCTTGGTTTTCACTCTTGTAGGAGCACAAGGCAACTAAACCATGCCTGTGGGCTCATACACAGTACTTCTTCCCCACTGTAAGCCATTTATACTAATAAAACTTCCAGATCCAAAAGGCCCAAAGGAAACAAACTTAAAGGGTGGCTAATTATTGCTTAAGACACAGTTGTCCAGGAAGCCTTAGCCGTGTTACCAGTTCTATACTAGCACTCTATCGGAGAACCTCATGCTGGTGACAGGCTTTCTTTACATGAAAAGTATGCTGCCTCAGGTACCTGCAAAGCTACATGATTCTAGATCTAATATCTCTGATACTAGAAAACAGAGAGTGTCCTCTTTTCCATCATGTTAAATGGTGGAGAACATTGATAGCATTACCCACGTACTATATCCACACCTGGAACAGAAGCTTCACTTGCTATGATTATGATTTAGACTTCGGATTATGACTTACCCTTGATAGTTTGGGGGTTTGGGATGCATGGAACAAAATAAAGGCATGGAGAAAGAATTGAAACCACCAGGCACTCCCTTATACTGGTTTTCTTCTCAAAGTCTTCCAGGACCCCCCTACACAGTTCTTTCATTCCTCACCATCCTATAGGTTAACTTTCTTCAAGACAAGATATGTCAAACACATACGACTCAGCTCTGTAGTTTGAGCACTTAAGGGTCTTGGGAGGAATTTCATGTTCTGGTGGTGGAAAAAGCTACTGTAAGAAAGGAGCATCACTTAGCAAGGGACAGCAAGGTCTGTGGTCTGTTCTCAACCACAGCTCAGACAGATCCATCTCAGCTCTTTCATATGGACTTTTAAAAAAATATCAACTGGACCACTCAGAGCTCCCAGGGACTAAATCACCAACCAAAGAGTATATATGCAGGAATTCATGGCTCCAGATACATATGTAGCAGGGGATGGCCTTATCTGGCATCAGTGGGAGGGGAGGTCCTTGATCCTGTGAAGGCTTAATGTCCTAGCCTAAGGGGATGCTAGAACAATGAGGTGGGAGTGGGTGGAGGAGCACCCTCATAGAGGCAAAGGGGAGGGGGAAGAGGGGGGATGAGATGGGGGTTTGTGGAAAGGTAACTGGGAAGGGAGCTATCATTTGAAATGTAAACAAATAAAATGGTTAATAAAAAATATTAGAATACCTTTATTAGTTTCTAGTTTAGAGAGCATATGGTTCATTTCTACTGTGAACTTGATGCATTTTAGTAAATCTCCAGACTTGTACAGTCATCACTATAATCCAGTGTTTGATCATCTCCATTAGCCCCTTAAGCCTGTCTGAAGTCACTCTCACTCCTCCTTCTAGCCTGAAGAGCACTGGTCTGCTTGGAGAAGGTAAGTCCTGGCAGGCCCACATCTGACATGGCCACATGCATCTGAATTTCACATATGTGACAGAGTTTCTGCTCTGAATGATGCCAAAGGAAGAGCCGTGCTTTGACCAAGTGTTCCTGAAATGTTTTTATCAGTTCATACAGCAACGAGGCCATTCTCAGGTACTCGGAAGTGGACCTATAGAGCGGTGTTTTGTCTCTGTAGAATGGCCTTCTCTAAACATTTCATATAAACAGAGTCATGTAATATGTGGATTCTTGTGTATGCTTTCTTTCACTTAGCTTGATATTGGCTCATCCATGTGGCAGCCTTACTGCCACAGCACTTACTGATGGACAGACAATATTTCATTGTATGCAAGTGTCACAATTTGTTCACCCACCACTAGGTTATCTCAGTCCTGGAAATGAGGCAGAACATGTTTAAAGAGAAGAGCAGATTCAAGCAATGTGGCCTTGCTCACCCAAGGGCTCAGTTCCTTTCTTTGTGAAGGTTAAGTTCTCTCCTTCCAGCCATGACCCAGTAGGACACTCAGACCTCTTGACTCTGGCATTCTTGAAGGGCATGGCAGATGAAGAGACCACAACAATAGTAAAGGAGCCCAAGTAGTCTTACTTCAGAATCCTTTCTTCACAACTGTAAAGAAGGCTATAGTTCATAAAAAGAAAGGGTTGGTCTGTGTTTGAGCCTTTTGAATAGATAACTAGTGTGGAGTCCTTCAGATTCTTCAATTAATGTTTTTGGTGATATTTTCATATATATATATATATATGTGTATATATATATATATATATATATATATATATATATATATATATATATCACCATATTTTGTTCTTATTTGTCCTTCAGTGTAGGCGCCAACACTTTCCTTGTTCCCTTATATCCCAAGATAAGCTCTTGCTTTTGTCCTTATGTTAGGTACACATTCCATTACTTCATCTTGCTTCCTGCTCCTCTTGGCCCATCTCAGTCTCCTTTCCTTTGTGCATGTGTAGTTTCTATGCAACCATCAGATAGATACAAGATGCAATATTCTCTCTGAGGCATATTTCTTAACAAAAAAATTATTTCTTTAAAAGTATTTTAAAATATTTGAATATGTAAAAAAAACTCCACAGAAATGGTCTCATTTCCTTTGTTCTTTTGTTTGATAGATGAATACTATTGACTTAACTATTTTTTAAAGCAGCCAGTTTTTTTCCATTTTTATTAGATATTTTCCTTATTTACATTTTAAATGTTATTCCCTTTCCTTGTTTCCCCTCTGAAAACCCCCATCCCCTCACCCTCACCCTGCTCACCAACCCACTCACTCTCTGCTTCCTGGCCCTGGCATTCCCCTACACTGGGGCATAGAGTCTTCATAAGACTAAGGGCTTCTCCTCCCATTGATGACCAACTAGACCATCCTCTGTTATACACATGCAGCTGGAACCATTAGTCCCACCATGTATATTCTTTGGTTGGTGGTTTAGTCCCTGGGAGCTCTGGAGGTACTGGTTAGTTCATATTGTTGTTCGTCCTAAGGGGCTGCAAACCCTTCAGTTCCTTAGAGTTCTTTTTCTAGCTCCTTCATTAGGGACCCTGTACTCAGTCCAATGGTTGGTTATGAGCCTCCACCTCTGTATTTGCCTTGACTTATTTATTGATTAAACTTGTTTTTGATAATTTCATACATGTACATAGTGCATGTCCTATGTGTATATATAGGTATAACCTATTTATAGATGTATATATATAGATAAACATATATTAATATATATTTGGTTTGACTAAATTTAATTTAGTCTAAAGACAAATGCTCTAGAGAAAAGGATTACCACCTGCACACATTAAAAAAAAATCTGCAATAGTAAGGAATATTTTTGTGTTAATGATAGAAAGCAACCTTAAAGAAAGGGCTAATTAAGGTAGTCTTTTATAAGACAAAAATGTATAATTTCTTTCTGGTACTATTTTTTTAGAGAAGTCCTTCCTAGAACACAAAACTCATCCCCCCCCCTCCGTTCTCTCTCATCCTTGTCATCTTTGTTTAAACACACTAATCTCTTTTATACTCCATTCCTCACCAACTAAGGCCATTTAAATCAAGCTTTGCTAATTAAATAAACTATTAGCTCTGAGGTCACATTGTGGAGATCAGGGGTGTGGGGAAAGATGAGGGAAAATTAGCACACATTATCTGAGATTTTATTTCATAGCACGCACACACACACACACACACACACACACACACACACACATACAGACAGACACTAAAGCTCTGCATCCAGGGCACAAGAGATTACTCATGAAAGAAATTTACAGTGAGAGATAATGAGGGCACTTTCAGCAAGCCATCAATCTGCCTGTGCTTCCTGGAAGCCTCTGGACACTCAGAACACAGGCCAGACTGGATGGAAGCAAGGTGACATTTAGAGAACACGATTCATGGAAAAGCACGAATGTGTGCAAACCCAGGAATATTGCCTTGGTGGGGTGGGGGGATAAATCTTGTGGCACCAAAGACCAATGCTGCTATTGTGACAAGTGTTTCCAGCTTACAGGAAGCCTTTTGGTTATCTGGAGAAGGGGGAGGAGGACAGAATAATAATGGATGGATCTTACTGAAATGGAAAACTCAGCTGCAAACTGAGCAGACCCACTTTCTTTTAGCCATGCTTTGTAAGGAGAGCCTCAGTGTCCTCCTCTTGTCCTGCCCTTCCATACTCTGCTGGGTTTATTTTTGTTTGCTTGCTTTTGTTTTCTCACCATTGTAGTTTAAAAGACTTCTGAGTGTTCCTTGAATGGAAATTGTCAGTATAGAGCTAGGCCAACACCTTCTTGCCAAGCCTGAAGCTAAGTTCAATTGTCAACACCTACAAGGTGAAAGGAGAGAAGCAAGTCCTAAACATTGTCCTCTGACCTCCACAAGTGTACTGTGGCACACACTCCCCAACTCCATACTAAAAGAATAAATAAATAAATATAATTTTAAAAACCAAGCCAGTTTGAAAGGAAATGAAAATACTGAAAAGGGCTGCATGTACTATTGATCCTTTAAGGAAAATCAGGCCTCGAAATGCTAGCAATGGACTAGAGAGATGGCTCAACAGTTAAGAGCATTTGTTTCTCTCACAGAGGACCCCGGGTTCAATTCTCAGCATCTACACAGAAACTCACTACCATCTTTAACTCCAGTTCCAGAGGATCTAGTTACATCTTTTGACCTCTGTTGGTAACAGGTATGCACATAGTTCACATACATACATGCAGAAAAAAATATTTATGCACATGAAGAAAAATAAATACATCTTCTACAATGCTGGTTTATGTATTTCCTCCTGTAGAATACAGGTCCCAAGGGCTTAAAGATGGTTTGAGAAGAGAGAAGATAATTAATGAATCTTTCCCACCAGCCTGCATGACCTGGAGCAGCAGCTCACCTTCCTGTGTGCATCCCACAGAACAGCAAGGTCGTTTTCAAGAGTGTTCAGGGAACACTCAGTCTGTGATCCCAGAACTCATGAGGCTGAGGCTAAGTCTGTAAGCTTGAGATCAGTCTGGTTACATAACAAGTTATAGGTCAACTTGGGCTTCCTAAGAGCAGTCTGTCTCAAAAAACAAAACAAAACAAAACAAACAAACAAACAAAAAACAAAACCAACCACAGCATAAAAAATTAAATATCCATGAGGGATAAGATGACAAAGAAAAATCTTAATTCTTTCTGGGGCTACCTATTTATGTTGCTCACCATCAGCAATTTAGTTAAACTCTTCTATTATTTCACTATTTGGTAAGCATTAATATGTATGAAGATATAAGTTTACATGTTTGCATTTGTGTATTAACTTTACAAATTAAATCACCTTGAAAGGTTATGTCACAATTTGCAGCTTTTCACTCAACAGTAAAGCGTGTATATTTTTAATGTAACTAAATATATATTTATATTTGTTCTAAATTGCTATATTGTATGTTGTACTATGGATACCTTGTAATTTGACTCTGAGATCTGGAAGGAAATCAGAAGCATGAGTAAGATCAACTGTGTCTCCAACCTGTTCTTAATGTTCCCATCAACATACAGCCTGTCATGCATTCTCATATACAGCCATGTATGGTTTGTTCTGATGTCATATGAGATAAGTCTACAAGGACCAGAGATACTATAAAAATGATAGAATTACAAAGTAGGCCAAATGCTTGTAATGGATTGACATATTCACTTGAGCAATAATTCTCTGCACACCTTTAGAGAAGCACTCTCTTATACTGAAATCATTTTGCCCATGGTGCATTATCACAAATATTCATTGATTTAAAAACAATAGTGGAGAGAAACTGGAGAAATCTGAACTTAAATCATCATTCTTTTAATGTCTGCAGAGCTGGAATTAAAGAGTTTTTTGAAAGAAGACAAAGAAGGAGATTAGGAGGTCCCAGAAATTACTAGAACAAATTCCACACAGAGCCATAAAACACAAAGAAAGCAACTCTTTATTCAATACATTAAAAGAAAAACAAAATGAGCTCGACATGATGATGAATATCTGCGAACCTAGCATGTGGGAGGTAGAGACAGAAGGATCAGAAGTTCAAGGTCAAATATGGAATGAATAGCAAGTTCAAGTCCAGCCTGGGCTACATTAGGCCCTGTCTCCAAACCGGAAGCGGGGGAGAATGGAGAGATTATGAAAGCTGGCTTTGTATGAACAAGCCACCTTGAGAGATCACACTGCCTGAGAAGTCCGAGTACCTGAGTATCATCAGTTTCGAGGTTTCAAACGTTAAAGGGGAACAGCTTCCCCTGTGGAAAAAGAGGTCTACCTGGAGGCTATCTACACAGCTTCTGGAGTCAGTAAATGGAATACAAAAAGCCAGGAAATTAAGGACTGAAATTTGTATTTCAGAGAGCAGAAGATACATGTAGCTCTAGAGAGCAAATAGTGACCAACACTAATGATGAAAGCTGACTGTAAAGAGTTTCACTCTCCAAGCAGCCTCCAGATGAAGGTGTAGAACTCTCAGCTCCTCCTGCACCATGACTGTCTGGAAGCTCCCATATCCATCCAATACGCAGTTACTAAACCCAGACATTATTGTGGATGCCTACAGGTGCTTCCTGACAGGAGCCTGGTGTGGTTGTCTCCTGAGGGGCTCTGCCAGTGCCTGGCAAATACAGAAGTGGATACTCACAGCCATCTATTGGTCTGAGCACAGGATCCCCAATGGAGGAGCTAGAGAAAGGGCTCAAGGAGCTGAAAGGGTTTGCAGCCCCATAGGAGGAACAACAATATGAACTAATCAGTACCCCCAGAGCTCCCATGGACTAAACCACCAACCAAAGAGTACACAAGGAGGGACTCAAGACTTCAGCCACATA
The DNA here is from genome assembly GCA_019843855.1 of Hylomyscus alleni. Taxonomy (NCBI): domain Eukaryota; kingdom Metazoa; phylum Chordata; class Mammalia; order Rodentia; family Muridae; genus Hylomyscus; species Hylomyscus alleni. Next base: position 7,055 of record JADRCC010314866.1, on the reverse strand, counting down.
TGTAGCCGAAGATGGCCCCGTGGGGCACCAATGAGTGCAGAGGACCTTGGTCTTGTGAAGGCCCGATGCCCCAGTGTAGGGGAATGCCAGGACAGGGAGGTGGGAGTGGGTGGGTTAGTGAATAGGGGAAGTGGGGGAAGGATGGGATGGGGCTCAGGAGGAAATGGGGAAAGGGGATAAAGTTTGAAATGTAAACAAAGAAAATACCTAATAAAAAAAAGAGTTTCACTCTCTTATGCCATATGGCGGTAAAATGAAGCTTTGGGTCTGTAGGTGGACCACCCAGTCTATATTTCCTTCCTATTGGGTGTCATTAGCATATAAAATCTCACAGTTCTCTCGCTTTTCAAGCCACCTGCCACAGGACTGTAAACATGTTTGATAACTTTCCATTTTATAACAGAGTCTCTCTATCATCCTGCTGGATAGTTTTCAGTCAACCTGACACAAGCTGGGATCATCTGAAAGGAAGGAACCTCAACGGGGAAAATACCTCCACGGGTTCTAGTCGCATGCAGGTCTGTAAGGCATTTTCTTAATTAGTGATTAATGGGGAGGGCTCAGCCCACAGAGGATGGGTGTCACACTGGGTTGATGGTCCTGGGTTCTATAACGAACAGGCTGAGTAAGCCATGAGGAGCAAACCAGTAAGCAGCACCCCTCCGTCGCCTTTGCATTAGCTCCTCCCTCGAGGTTGCTGCCCTGCTTGAGTTCCTGCCCAGGCTGCCTTTCGATGATGAGCAGTGATGTGGAAGTGTGTGCAGAATAAACCCTTTCCTCTCTGAATTGCTTTGGTCACGGTGCTTCATCACAGTCACAGAATTCCGAAGAAAAAGCATTTAAGCACACAGGGATATTGCTCAATGCTTGCTCTTTACGGATGGACTTCTGATCTTTTTGCCTTGAATGTTGTTATCAATGTCCTGTCACTGACTCCAATAACAATGGCTTAAAGTGCTTGCCTAAGTTGAAGATCCCATCTTCTTACGCCCCTGCCTTCTGTTTGGTGAAGGCAACTGTTCCTATGTCAGACTCATCGGTTTGAACTATATACTGCACGTAATCCTCACTTAGCCGGTGGGCCTTTGCCGTAGACTCTGTCTTAGCCACCGAGATGAGCATCAACAGGAAGTAGAAGGACTGGGAAGGGTAGGAAAACCTCTGCCAAGCACCCCTAGTCCTGAAGGAACCACGATCCTCTCGGTATGGAACACATGGGAATCCAGTGCCACTCACACATGCGGGAGCACAACACAATCAAATGTCACTCCAGTTCCGTCTTCAGGCTCCACTTTTGGTATAGACAGCCAGATTCAGAGGCCTGTGTGGAGAGTCTACCTCAACATGTAACTATGTACCAGCTAGAACTGGGATTAGGAAAATTTATCAGTCCCGCCAGTTTCTGGCTTGATGACCTGTAGGAAGTTACTGCAGTACCCAGCAGTAAGATAGTTTACTATTCCTTTAAATAATCTAAGGTGAGCAACATGCTACTTGAGATACACAGCAAAATGATTGCTGCCAGGAGACCAGCCATTGCCTGGCTTTCAGCGGCGGGCTGAAGAGGTACTGAATGAAGCAAGTTGGAGCCTGGGGTCAGACTCTGCTCTTTAGACAAGACCTACAGCAGGTTCTATCCTCCCGTAAAAAGTCTGTATTAAGTGTCAGCATTGACACATCTGGAAGTAATGATGGTTTCTTTGGATTTGGTATTTCGTTACTTTTCCTTTCCTTTACTAAGTAATGTACTTTACTGTTTATATATCACTAGAACATAAGCAGTAGGAGGGACTTATAAATAGCAAACATTATGAACCTTTATATCATATTTGAATATGAGTCTATTGGAAGTGAGGTTTATTCACTCTGGGCTCTGTATGCCATTGAAAGGTACAAATCCGACTCACACAGGACCTGAGCTATGTATGCTCTGTGTAATTTTAAAATACAAAGTGCTAGAGAGATACATTGTCCAGTAGAGCAACCACTAATCACTTTAACAGCTTAAATTAATTAAAATGAAATTAATGCATTATCCCACTATGCCCCACCTATACAATTAATAAAATAATTCATGGATCTGATAAGAGCATTAATAAACTAGAAACTAACCTTACCTTAGTTGGCACTTGTGACTAATGGCCACTTTATTGGACAGCACAAATTTGAGAACATTTTCCTCATTGCAGAATGTTGTACAACGTGATGGTTAAAGGGGTGTGCACTACGTCTTTGATCTTCTCAAATAATCCAGAATGTTTTTCTAGAACCCATGTTTCACTCAGTATTCAAAACTTGGAGTGTGACTAGTACCTATTTTGATCCTGACACTTATAATCAGACTTATAAGCCCACACGAGTCATACTTCAGTGGCTCATAAAGTTAAACCACAGTCACTTGCCTATGAATAATGACATTGGCCTACGCACCTCGCCTGCCACAGTATCGATCCAGCCTTGTTTTCAATGTATCCTTGACAACCATTTATTATATTGTTCTTGCTTCTTTGGATTTAACATTTGCATTTAACCTCTATGGCTTCCATCTTGGGTACCATCTCTGCTTTTCTGGAGATTTGTCTCCAAAAGATCACAGTGACTATTGGTTTTTTAGTCTTAATTGGCTGAAATAGTGGCCACCTGAACTGTGTGGTCCTCCAAGAGAAGGAGGATATGAACAATAATTGGAGGGCAGCAAAGGCTCTTTTGTGTCAAGGTCATCATCCTTCTACTGGATCCTGAATCTCAATGCCTGCAGGAACTTGACCAGCAACTTCCATGAAAGAAGCTGTGAAGAAGCAGCAGTAGGAGGTGGAGAGGCTTTAGGAGATGAAGGCCACATGCCACATCCTAGAACTGTCTTTAAAGTAAACATCAACTGGATGAAAATCAGAAGCGCAGACATTGGAAAAGGAGATGTAACACTGCCTCTTCTTTTGCGGCAGAAAAAAAAAAGTGTCCTGAATAAAACCAAAAGAATAAATAATTATCTACAGCTATTTTTTTAAAAGGCAGTGAAGAAAGATATAGCTAGAAACATATAGAATTATCATACAAATAATTAATACTTTCTTTTTTTTTCTTTTTAATGAACAAACAAAAACAACAAGAACAAACCCCTGTTGCCTTCCCCCTCCCCATGCCTGCCACCCCACCTTCTCCCACTTATCTGCCCTGTCATTCCCCTACACTGGGGCACAGAACCTTCACAGTGCCAAGGGCCTTTCCTCCTATTGATGACCGACTTTGCAATCCTCTACTATACACATGCTGCTAGAACTATCAGTCCCACCATGTGTACTCCTTGGTTGGTGGTTGAATCTCTGGGAGCTCTGAGGGCATTGGTCAGTCCATATTGTTGTTCGTCTCAAGAGGCTGCAAACCCTTCAACTCCATTGGTTCTTTCTCTAACTCCTTCATTGGGGACCCTATACTCAGTTCAATGGATGGTTGTGAGCCAAACATTACGCTACTGGGATGTATAATGAAAGAGCAGATCATTTCTATTCCATTCATTTCAGTTTGTCTACATTTCATTTTTTAAAAATAGAAAAAGAAATTAGAAAAACCAAAGGCTTTAAGACATCCCCACCCCACCCCCACACAGCCTCCTTTGCCCCTCGCCCAGGCAAAATCAAACCATAACAAATGACAAAGCTTCCAGTACTTTACCAAAATAATTCAACATCACAGCACCATTGGCTCACCCCAACATAATGTATGAATTTAGTGAGATCTTGATTGAAATTCAGGGAATTTACATTTTTTTCTGGAGCTAAACAAATTGATTCAAAGATTGAGATGAAGTTTCCTATTCAAGAGCACCTGGGAAACACTGAATCAGAATAGTGAGAGTAAGCAAGTTCTGCCAGACAGACGCACAGACAACAGCTAGTGCATTGCACACTTAGAACTGTATTCTGGGGTCTGGTAAAATGAAATAGTCCAGATATGCAAAGACTAGTGGAGAAAGAGGAACACTCCTTCATTGCTAGTAGGAATGCAAGCTGGTACAACCACTCTGGAAATCAGTTTGGCGGTTCCTCTGGAAATTGGACATAGTACTACCAGAGGACCCAGCTATACCACTCCTGGGCATATACCCAGAAGATGCTCCAACATGTAATAAGGACATATGCTCCACCATGTTCATAGCAGCCTTATTTATAATAGCCAGAAACTGGAAACAACCCAGATGTCCCTCAATAAAGGAATGGATACAGAAAATGTGGTACATCTACACAATGGAGTACTATTAAAAACAATGAATTTATAAAATTCTTAGGGAAATGGATGGATCTGGAGAATATCATCCTGAGTGAGGTAACCCAATCACAAAAGAACACACATGGTATGCATTCTCTGATAAGTAGATATTAGCCCAGAAGATCAGAATGCAAAAGTACAAACCACAAACCACAAGAAACTCAAGAAGAAGGAAGACCAAAGTGTGGATACTTCATTCCTTTTTAAAAGGGGGAACAAAATACTCATGGAAGGAGTTGTAGAGACTAACTATGGAGCAGAGCCTAAAGGAAGGACAATTCAGAGACTGTTCCACCTGGGAACCCTTCCCATATTCAGTCTTCAAATCTAGACACTATTGTGGATGCCAGCAAGTGCTGGATGACAGGTGCCTATAAGCCAGTCTTCTCTTGGTAGCCTTCAGATGGAGATGCAGAACTCTCGGTTCTTCCTGCACCATGCCTGCCTGAATGCTGCTGCTACACTCCTGCCTTGATGATATTGGACTGGACCTCTAAACCTGTAAGGTAGCCGCATTTAAATGCTGTCCTTATAAGAGTTGCCTTGGTCATGGACTCTGTTCACGGCAGTAAAACTCTAACCAAGACACCCCTCTTAAAGGTTATTGCCTCATGTATATTGTTCCAATGACAGACAGCTAATAGTAAACCACCAATGTTCCATTCAATCAACGACAATTCAGCCATGTGCTAGGGATACTTGGGAACTGTGAGAAAGGTGAAAAACAGCTTTGTGAATGGTCACGTGGGGGCTAGCAATGTATATTGTAAAGCTAAAGGAGAAAAATACAAAATCATGGATGATGGATAAAATATGACTTTCATGTGTTTGTTTTAAACACTGATAAGACAAATGGAAATGATTGTCTACAAAGATGAATGGGAAAGGCATGGAGATAGAAATAGAAATTCTAGGAATACTTTTCATATGGCCTTTGAACCATGTATGGGATTTACATTTAAAAAAAAAAAAAAGAAGAAGAAAACTAAGTCAAAAAAAAGATGAAAAGAGTTACACCAAGAAGGATTTCAGGAAGCAGAAGTCATTCCCTGCCCCAAATCCAGGCACCATTCTGCAAACTCCGGCATGTACAGTTACCCACAGTCTTTAAGAACCCACTAGCTTTCTGTTTCATTAAAACATGTTCCGAACTTTAAAATTAAAGTAAGTTGATTGTATCTTAATTTTTAACAACTGACAACCAGTTTCATGCTTACTAGCCATTTGATTCTGTTAACTCCACAACACGAGCTATTAGTCGTGAGTGACAAGAGTCGTGACATATTGTTCATTTTATTTTATCCATTTTCCTGCCAAAGTGATTTTAGTCACTAACCAAATTTTAAAAACTTCTTATTCAATCTCTAAGATTTCAGGAAACAAGGCCAACTTTACCTTGGTTTACATCATCTGACTCGAACATCAAGCCCCCGAGGCTGCTGCAGCAAAGGTTGGTGTCAGCAATTACAGGGTGACTCACCAGAGAGCATGCACTATTAACTTATCAATCGCCTCTCTACTGGGAGCTTCAACCTCTGGAGGATCATCTGCAACGAATTTGCCCAAGGTGGGATCCCAGTCAATCCTCCACACATTGCTGCTCTGGGTTCCTAAACAGGAGGGATCACAACCTCACAGAGAGTGTTGCACCAGCAACAGGGCTCAAGGTCAAAGCTCTCCCTTAAGTTGAGTGGCTCTCTGCCCTCATGTACCTAACCCTAAGACTATCTCATGCCCAAGAATGGAGATTCTCTGCTGTTGCAATGCCTCATCTATACAAACAAAATCCAGAAGAAAAAGATTCTAAATATCAAGTCTTTGTTTGAAAGTAGTTTTTGCTACATAGCTTCCTGAGTAACCATAGAAAAGCCATTTATTCCATGTTTTAATGTTTACATTTGTAAAATACTTAAGTGAAAGACATTTGCTAATATTTATTTTTTATCCTGGGGATTAAATGAAGGACCTTGGGGTACAAGAGAAGCATTCCGCCATACTTTAGTAAAAACTCAAATGTACTCAAGTTGCAGATATACAGTCTAGTTTCATTGTTCAGTCTGCTGAGAAATGTGAGCTCTTGGAGCTGGGAGCATGACTTGGATAGTAAATGCTTACTGTATAAGCAGGAAGCCTGGAGATTATTCTCCATCATCCATGTGAAAAATCCAGAAATGGTGTAATTCCAGCAGAGGCAGGAAGATTCTGGGACTTGTTTGCCAGTCAGTAGAGCTCAAATAGCAATATCCACATTCAGTAGGAGACCCTGTCTCAAAAAATAAGGTGGAGAATGAGCAAGACACCTATATTAACCTCTGGAATCCACATGCACCCTACACACACATGTGAGCATGCACACACAAACACCAACAGAGACATAGACACACATATGCAAAGGAGAAAAATAAGCTCTTATTTTTACAACTGATAAACATCTCCTTAAGAAACTCATTTTCAGCCAGTATTAGTGAGTGGGAGAAGGAACAATTAGGTAAAAGAAACTACTAAATTGTGACTCTTAGAAGCTCCCAGTTCTTTCTGTGTAAGGGTCTCTTTGGGGATGACATGGTATGCTTACAAAAACATTCACATTGTCAAATTTTCCCACTCTCACCCTCTTCCACAAGATGGATTCCTGGGGAAACATAAGAAAATGTCTTCTGCTGTCCTCACCTATCTCTCCTGAAGAGTGGCTGGCCCTGTTTTGGAGGAACAATTGAGAGAGGAGACCTACTAAGAATGGTCACTCTACTGCTGCCCACTCTCATTCCACAGTGACACAGTTATGCTGT
>JADRCC010314707.1:0-27225 GCA_019843855.1 Hylomyscus alleni | reverse complement strand
GTGTGTGTGTGTGTGTGTGTGTGTGTGTGTGTGTGTGTGTGTGTGTGGTGTATGCATGCAGGAGTGCTTTCATTAGCATACAAATAAACGGTTTTTCTCGTGGCATTTTTATACCACTTTGTTTTGGTGTATTCTTTCTTTCCTCACTCCTCTCCAGATCTAGCAGTTCTCCCTCCCTGCACGTATGCAGGGAGCACCCCAGTTTGGGAAAGAAAAAAATTGAGAACAAAGTGAAATGATGCACATGTATGAATATGCCGTGATGAATCTCTTATTTTGTATACTAACCTAAAAAGTTAATTAGGCAAGAAAGTGTCTAATATATGAGATTTAATATATGTATGGAAGATATGTCAGGTCAAAGAATGACAATTATATTTTACATTTGATCTTGGTCAAAAGGCCATGAAGTGATAATAATTATATGTTAAAGGAGTCAAATACAGCACTACACATAAATTCATCAAGTGAAATTTCATCCTGTGATTATTAGTATACTAGAGATGCCTGAACATCCATATACAGAAAATGTCAACAGTGGTCATCTCAGGATGATCAATGCAGATATGTTTTATTATTAGTTTCTTTCCACAGTGAATATTTTCCTTTTCCCCCCAAAAGAAACATATATTTTTATTCTGATAACAAGGATGCCTCCTCCAATCATTATAATGAGTGTTATGATTACTCTTTATAGATTTATTCCCCAGCTAAAGGTTTGGACAGGAAGCTAACAACAGAGCATGATTCCACATTACATATGGGAACACAGACTTTCCCATGTTTAATGCTTAATTTTTATAGAAGTCACTAAGGCCAGAATGGGAATAAAGCACTTGAGATTCAATAACTTTAAGGGGACAGACAGCAAGCTTCCAGTTTCAAAGAAGCAGCCAAACTCTAAGGAGCACTATCTACAATTGCTTTCCTGTCTTTCCTATTTCTGTTTAGCTTGGGGTGAAGCTCCTTCTTGGGTTCTCAGAGGAGACCCTCTTAAATCATAGCCCCAGATTATTATTAATTACGCAAGTCAAACATAAAGTCTTTCAAGTTGCAAACCACAACCCCCTCCCACATCTTTATATTATTAGTCTTAATATACAATATTTGCTTTTTTATTTTTGCTAAGTGTCATAAATGCTCGACAGCAACTTTGCTTATGAGTTGCTGTCTGTAGAACATCTTAAAAAGAGAGAAAGCCCTGGAGCAGTTACATCTGAGAGTTGAGACAAGCCACAGGATCTTTTAGGGCCTTACATAATCACAAACACCTGGAGAACTGCCACGGGTGGTTGACGAATTGTGTTATGTTTAAACTCAAGAGTTGTGTGTGTCCAATTAAGTAATAAGTTTGTAATCTGAACCAGGTGTTTCCTCAGAGCACTTGATATGCTGTTTGCTCTCCTGTCTTCCTTTCCTCCTTCCAGTCCTTTCCATGGGTCTTTACCAAGTGTTTTTGTTCCCTTGTAAGTTCTTAATTCTTTGGGTGTTTTGCGTTTGGAGAGAGAAAGACACAGTCTCACACCGTGATGAAAGAAAAGTCATTTACCATGTAAAGTGTGAGAAAAGTGAATCTCTGAGAACAGTAAATTAAGCTGGAAGAATTCCCACACAAGAGAAAATAAACAGTTTGTTGTTCCTTTCCAGCTGCTATGTAGAAAGAAGAGCAAGGAGGAGACCTCATCCTGTGTCTGGATATAAAACACAAGACTTATCCTGTAAAGCCAAACCTTTACACTATGGGGACCACTATATTTCCTTTTCATTTCGTTTTGCCCTAAAAATTGTGAGGCTTATTTTTTTTTCTACTGGTAGCTGGGTAGTAGAGAAAAAAAAGAGAGAGAGCAAAAATACCACAAGTTGAGGTCATGGCTGACAAGAGATGCCAGCAAGGAACATATTGTGTAATAGAAACTGTGAACTGTTCTCAGGGACAGAAATATGATGTTTGAATTCTTACTCTGAAGGACCCAAAAAAGGAAAGCATCCTCTCAACATGAGCAATTCCCCTGAAAGCTGAAAAATCTCTCCACTAGCTACTCATCTGACACTAATCCTACAATACACAAATCCCAAAAGGTGGTCATTAACAACAGTGTTTAAAAAAAAAAATAAAACTGAAACGGGATGGGCACACAGTTTGGATGTTCATCAAGCTGGCAAATCCAAGGAGCATGCAGTTCCTCTGGTCCTACTTTGACATGGTCCTGTCATAAACCTACACAGGGGTCAAGCCCTCAAGAACTCCTGCGTCAGTACTCCTTGCTGGGAGGTTCTTTCTGCATCTAGAAGCTGGTCAGGTTTAGACCTGCTTAGAGTCACCAGGTTGCCATCTGCGAGTTGTGAGCTGCAGAGGGAAGTCTTTAATTTTCTCTTAGAGGATCAGTGGAATCATTTACAACATGGGCCTATTAAGTTGGGCTCCTTGGGTATGGTCAGAACTAAATGATGACATGTGACCAGGAGCCCAGCACATGTTCAGTAAGTTGTAGAGCACATCTATAACTTCTCCTTGGGCAGGGATCACATCTGTAAGTCCTCCCTCACATCTTCCCACCTGCTTCCTGAAGTATATTACCTGGACATTCCCATTCTATAGCCTTTCTCTTCACTCTGTTGATTATTTCTTTGCCACACAGAAGCTTTTTAATTAGATGCAGTCCCATGTGTCAATCCTTGCTGTTGTTTTCTGAGTCACTGGGGTTGTATTCAGAAAGTCATTGTGTATGACTACATCTTGAAGCACTTTCAACAGAGACATTTTTTAAAAACTCTCAACTGTGCCCTGCATACAGCTGTCACTGACGATGTACTGAATACATTAATAAATCTTATATTTCATAATCTTTACTCATTTACTAAACATCTAGCTCTGGTTATATACAATAATCTACATGTGATTATTGTGGCTTAGTGTCATTAAGGTTACAGCATAACAACAGCAGAGGAAGAAATTAAATCAATGTTTTCTGTCTCTGAGAATGAAACTATTTTTCCCAGCCCATGTTGCCTCACGAATGCTGACGCCATCATGTAGGTTTTGTGAGTACAGGAGTTGCCTCTGAGGAGAGATCTGACAAGAGATGCAACAGCAGGCAGAATGGTAGGGATCATGAAAGAAACAAGAGGACTTTGCTAATTGAAGTGAATCAGCTATTTCAGGTAAAGACAAAATCCTAGGGCTGTATACAAAACTGAAAATAAGCCTTGTGATTCCTGAAGGGATGGAGTCAATTAAAAGATCCAAAGGTACAATACCTAAGATGAGGTGACTTGTCCTTCGTTATGGACGTTCAAGAGCTTTACTTAATAACATCTAGCAACAAAGAAAAGCAAAAGAAACTGACTTACTTTCCTTATATTTTATCCTGCTCCCATTCCTGAAAGCCTTTCTTTCAAATCTACCCATTTTCCTTGCACACTGAGTAAAATTTCTGACATGTGTGTCAAGATTCTGTAACAATCATATCCATAAACACAACCACTCAGGCAAGTTGAATCACAGACTCCCTAACTACCTTCCTCCTGTTCCTAGATCTCCTGAGGAAAAATATCCCTTCCTCTTCAAATCCAAAAGCCCAATCTTAGGATGACTCTCTTCAAACAAAACTTCTGACTCTCTGTGTAACTTCCAGCCACCTTCTTAACTGCCATGACCTACCTCCAATAAGAAGCTGTGGTGAAGGGGCTCACATCTATTGTCAAGTATATGACTTACCAACGTCTAAGATTACTCAAACTTCAAGCACACAGTAGTGTTCTATCTCCATACAGTGGAAAAGTCAGTAGCTACAACTTGTAGCTTAAGGGAGCCCCCTGCTGACTCAAATGATGTGAGTCACGCTTCTAGTTCTCAACCTGGGGGTCGCGACCCCATTGGGGGTCAAATTACCCTTTTATAAGAATTATCCATCAGATATCCTGCATATCGAATATTTACACTAGGACTCATAACAATAGCAAAATTACAGTTATGAAGTGGTAACCTAAATAATTTTATGGCTGTGGGTTGTCACAACATGAAGAACTATATTAAAAGGTTTCGAAGGCTGAGAACCACTGGACTACAGTCAGGCCTCACTAAACTAGATGCAGGCCTTGCTAATAGATGCATTGGTAAATATGGATGTCTTTTTGGCACAAGAGCGGTGCCTGTGCTTAAGGACCTAGTGTCTTGAGACAAGGTGTCATCTGGTCATAAAGGGGCCAGCTGTGTTGTGAACAAGAGGAGAGTTATCCCTGTAGGTTCTGTCAATAGTTAAAAGGTATCATGGGAGGAACCTACAAATGAAGTGCCTGAATTTCCTCTTTATACATACGATCCTCAGCAAGTTTGGGGTTCACCCTCTTGGAGTGAAACAGGTGCTCTTAGCTGTTGAGCTGTCTCTCCAGCCAGAAATTGTGTTTTAATAAGTTCTCATTATTACATCCACCCATGCCCATATTTTCTACCTTAAAATTCTAGGAAAATAATCTGTAATAAATTAATCATTTATTATTATACTACAATGTGCATGAGGTGGACAGAAAATTTCATTGAGAAATTTATCTGTTTCTAAAGGATATTTCAATTGAACTACTACTTTTCCCTATGTGACATATGTTTGTTGTCATAGACCAGATTTTAATTCTAAAGTTGTTCTGGGCATCATTGGATCAGATGGCCCTAAATGACCTCCTTTATGGCTTTAGGAAGCACAGTCAATAATCTTAACTTTCTAGATACAACTAACTTGATCCATTTCCTCACAATACCAGAAAGTTGGAGAAACAAGAGCATTACTTTGCACTTTCAGGTAGGAAAATTTGAGTCCCTGGCCCCAGACAGCATCAATTCCTACAGTAAGTTTTACAGCAGCCCTGACTACTACCCAACAGATGGCAGTAGCGCTCAGAGCCTTAACCAAAAATGACTTAACATTTTGGAAGGACCCAGTAGATATAATTACCCTCAACTGAGAAGCCCTGACAGAGAATACTCTACCAAAAGCTAAGCTTCTGAACTTAAGATGCTTTTACTTTAGGCACAATTGTGCCAACCTGGGGGTTTCTGGATATAGCCGTTCCCATTGGTTCACAACCAGAGACCAACCTGGCTTGGCTTTCATGCTTTCCCTAGTAAAGGCTCAAGCTTTAGATTAGATTCCATCACATGCCTCAGGCCTCATTCCACCCTTACATATACAATTTCTAAATCTGGTTGGAGTACTCACCGTTTCTACTACATACCTTCTACCTTTACCTTCACTGTTTATAGAATCAGTTTTATTCTTAAGGCTCTACGAAATCGTGAAGTTTTTGTTTGTTTTGGTTTGATTTTTGCAGCTTGAGGACAACTTTATTATAGTATACAAGAAAGATACCCCAGCGAAAGCAAGCTATAAATCATGGCAGCTGCCACAAGGAGAAGAAGGGAGAAGAGGAGAAAAAGTAAAATAAAACAAAAAGCCATGCCCCTTTAGTTAAGCCCGCATAGAGGTTAACCATGCAAAAGTAGGCAGCCACATGGCGAGGAGGGGGACTTTAGAGGAAGAATAAGGGAGTCTAAAGTGTTAGGGAATGCATGCTTAGGAAAGAAATACAATGAAGTAAAGAAAAGGTACACTTTCCTAAGTAATTCAGAAAAGGGGACAGACTTACAGAGCAGTATAGCTAGCTATGTTCCATTAGGAGCTAAAACTCCGGGAGGAACAAAAAAAAAACCTACAGTATCTCATTAAACAGAAAATTATCCCACCTCTCTAACATGGCTGAAGATAAATCTTAGGGCAGTGCTGCATTTCAGAGAAGTAGATCCTTAGCCAGTTCATTGACCCTGGCTAGTTAGCTCTCCACTCAGGGAAAAGGTTCTATTTTCTTGGTCCCATATTTTCTCTAACTTTTTCTTGCTTATACCCCAATATTGTCTCCTCTGAAGTGGTGACTCTAGAGTCATTTGGAGATGAACTGAAATCGGGATACATATATAAGTCATTTTCCCCATGACAATCTGGAGATTCTGTTCCAAAGTGGCCACTGTGATCCCCCAGAGGGGATCAGTGTCTGGAGTGGAGTTCTAGTCCCCACCCACACACCCACCCACAAGTATAGTTATAGCCTCTGGGCAGGGGTACTCATTGGGGAGATGGGAAACCTGGGCTCTATTCTGATATTTCTGGCCAGAGAACCAAGAACATTTCTAAAACTGCTGCTTTGGGGTCTCTGCCGTGTCCAGGTTCTACGGTTCTCATCAGTGCCCTGCTGATGAGGACACCCTCCCTGGAAGGCCAAGGTTTAATTGAAACCTCTGATAGCAATGACAGTTTCTTCCTCACTCGGGCCATAAAGCTTCTCCAAACGGACCTGTCTCAGTCCTCCTTAGCCATTTCCTAAGTTCTGTGTAAACCCAAAGACCTCGACCCCCACATCTAAACTCATGTATGCACAGGCACAAACGTACACAATTAAGTTATGCTCTTACTTTGGCCTTCTTTTCTATTGGTGGGATGCTATAACGATACCCACATAACACAGTTATTAGAGAAATCTGCCCAATGAGGAGGGTCAGCTTCCTCATTACACACTGCCAGATATTAGTAGCTTATCTGATTAACTAGAATAGGACACAATTTAGCCACATTTTATCTGGAGAGAGGAGAACCAAGTCACTCAGCAACATTCGTTGGAAGTAAAGTTACCAGTTTCTTACATGTCCAGCCAGAAATGATCTAGGTCTATGCAAGAACCCCATATAACTGTTCTGATGTGTGCCTTTTCTCTGTCAGCACCATCCGCTTCAGGTATAATACTTTGATGTTCTTAGTATGTTGGTATCAAGGGTCTTCTTAGAGTGGGGATTGATTTTGTTACCTTCCTATAATCCTTTAGCTTCACCACAAGCAATACCAAGTCAACATATGTTAAAATCTACATGCTTGCCTGTAATGGCAACTTTAGGACAAATCCTGAGCTCTTGCCCGCCTCCATTCAAATCACTAACCAAAAGTATATATGCCACTTTGGTGTTTTCTTCTACTAATGCATTATCTCTATATAATTTTTCTTCCTCCTTTTCAATATCTACAATTCTTATTAATAGCCTCAAAACTCCCAGACTGTATTAAGTCATCATAGTTCTTACAGGCAGTCTTCCCCTGCCCCATGTCCAACGAATACAGCTGATATCTCCCTATTAGAAGCACCATAAAATAATCATTGGACAATGGACAGTCTCTGTGATTATTGAGGAAGTTATCATTTCCCAGTTTTCCCAAAATATTTTTCTTTGGCTTTTTGAAAGACAAAAAGCCTCAGACACCAGGCTGGCCTCTAACTTTCTACAGTAGCTTAAGGATAACTTTGAATATCTATCGCCTGCCTCCTCCTCCTCCCAAGTGCTGGAATTGCAGGTGTGTGACACCATGCCTGATTCAAAATGTTTTCTTTCCTTGCCAAATTTGGTGTTGAATTTAATCAAGTTTTTCTTTCCAACTGGGATACAGCCATCTTGGAATGGTTTATGTTAGAAAATGGTTCAAAGCATGCTTTAAGAAACAAGCTGTGTGGAGACAAGAGGTCTGAAGTCAGTAGTAAGATTGTTAAGTGTGAATCACCAGGGCCTTTCCCTTCCTCTCCAGGATATTGTTCAGACATCGCCTGCAAATGCTGCTGGCTACTAACCAGGAATTATGATGGGCACACCCTTGGAAACAGGGTGGTTTTGTTCTAACAAAAACCAAGGAACCTGCTGAGGCCTGTCATGAAACTGTAAGATATACTTCTCTGTTTAACTAAGAACGATATGGACAGCATCCCTTAATATGTCCCTGTGAAACAGATCTGGTGGTTTACTCCTAACTTTTTTTTTAATTCTGACTTCAAAAATCTTATAGATAGATAGATAGATAGATAGATAGATAGATAGATAGATATTCACATTGGTTCTGTTCCTTTAGGGAATCCTGATGAATACACTTCCTTATGTGGCTGCTGGGAACCAAATCTGGGTCCTCTGCAAGAGCAGCAAATACTCACAACTTCTGAGCCATCTCCTCAGCTCATATACTTTAAACAAAACTGACACACTACCTCCATTTGCCCAGGACTGAGGAGTACCCAGAAACATAAGGTTTCCAGTCCCCAAACCTGGAAAGTCTTGATTCTATCATTTAAAGGTAACTTTGAAATGTACAAAACCCATTTTTCCATGGGGTAGTTGATAAACTCAAGAGTGCACGAACTATAAGTACCTCATCTTCTCAGCCAAGCTTTGGAAAGGCTTGCCTGATCTTCATACCATCCACTGTTTCTGATCTGGGATAAGTGCTCCATCTTTCTACTGCCTACCTCTTGGGTCTTTTGAAAAATCTTGAAAAATCTTTCCCAGAAATTTGGATTCCAGGCAAGAAATTGTGTTGTAACCACTAGTTGTGCCTCTTTCTGCAGGATATGCCTTTTCTTGGCTTTTTAAGGCAAGTTTTAAAAATATTTTATTAGTGTGTGTTAGTTCTACATGACAATGGGTTTCATCACTTTGAAAATGTATTTGATTCAGTCCCTCATCCTCTCCCGGGTCCTTCCTTCTTCCCAACCAGTCACACTACTGCTTTCATGGATGCTCTTTTTTTTTTTTTTTCTTTTAATGGCACAATTCGGTTTCCTTTGGATTGCTTAAAGAAAAATGGCCAGGCAAGCCTTCAAACAACAACCAAATAGAGATCTACATAAACCTAAGAGTTTTAAGGCTGATTAAATATTAACTAGGTAAAGTCAAGTTTTATTACTCTTACGTGTCTCATAGAACCTTAATAGTTCTGGTGTGGACAGTGACCTGGACCAGCATTTTTTACATTTCATTGCATATGTCGCTTTCGTTGGGGTGGTGTCCTTAAGTACAGTTTCAGATCCAGTAGCTCTGAGATGGAGTCTGAATACTCCAGGAGACAGCATTGCTGGGTCATGGACCCCACGGGAGGCTATCAGAATTTTATCGGATGGTATTCTCCAGTGAGCTCATGTTCAAATATATTCATGGTATTTTATACTCATGTATTAGCAATCATTTTCATTTAAAAAATAATAATGAACTCCAGAATAGTACTATTTTAAGTACTATTTAAGTACTGATCCTGGTGGCATACCCATTATGTGAATATTACTTAAGCATAAGAAAGTCACCTGGATATGGGAACTTAACTCATCTTGCATAGGCAATTGCACTGATGGTCAAAAACTTCCTTTGTTCTGTAGTAAGAATCTATGTTGTACCCAAAGGCTTACATTTTGAGGCATATAAAGCAAACATCACCCTTCTTGTCACTGTTACAAACTCCAATCACTAAAAAGGATTTGGTTTCCTTAATGCACAAAAAACTTCTATAAAACACCAATCAGCGTTACCATGGTGATATATGAGGGCATCCATTTCCTCTCAGCATAAGCAATACAATGTATTTACTTGACTTTTTAATTTACATTTTCCTGGGCAATTTAAAAGAAACCTTTTAAGTATTTGCTACTTAAAAAGTCAAGTAAATATATCACCATGGTAATGCTGACTGGTGCCACATCATGGCAGACACTTACCAGATCATTAAAAAATTGGAGCAGGAGAGATGAGTCAAGGGGCAAAGGTGCTTGCCACCAAACTGGACAACCTGACCTAATTGCCATGGGTAGAATCCACCTGGTGGAGAGAGACAGCCAATTCTGGAAAGTTGTTCTCTGACCTCCATACAGGTGCCATAGCAAGAGCGAGTACACACACACACACACACACACACACACACACACACACACACACACACACAGAGGGGGGGAGGAGGGGGTAGTAAATAAACTTTAAGATTTATGTTTTAACTTTGTATTGGTTCTTTGTAAATTTCACATCACACACCCCAATCCCATTCATCCCCCTCTTCTCTTTTACCCGCCCTCCACCCTTGCATTTCCCCCCTCCCACAACAGAAAAAAAAATCTTGTTTTGGAAGCTGTAGTGTGTCACAGTATGTCCCACTGTATATACCCTGTGTCCACATTTCTTTGCTTGCAAATGTTCACTACAATGACTCCTTGATCTGCTTGGAGTCATACAGCTCGTGGTCTTGGGCTCACTCTTTTCAAGGACTGTTAGACTACTAATCATTCAGAGGTTCATAGGTTAGAACACTGAGTGTAGACATAATCTCTCTCCTCTCTGCCACCTACTGATGCACATGTGACACAGCAGCCACATCTACAATGCATTGCTCTGGGGACAGGAATAAAGCCATTTTTAATTGGCTTCTAGAAGAATGTTGAAAAATTCTAATGGATATATATATATATATATATTAAAAGTAGCATAATACTAGAAAAAAGTCAAACAATAACAATTACTACTTCTGGGTGGTGATATAATAAGAGAACCCAATTACGTTCTTATTTCCAAATCATTTCTCTTTTATTTTATATACTAGTCATAATTTTCAAACATGACAAGCCTTTGGAATTTAGATTGAGCTCAAGAGAGAAAGTACTTAGAGCCTAAGGTTGACTTGGCTTTAAATGGAAGGGTTCATTTTTTTCATTTATTGTTTTTGAAGTTGTTTTATTTTTATTTTGTATGTATGGATGTTTTGTGTGTTATATAACTGCACTGTGTACATGCCTGATGTCAAATGAGGCCAGAAGAGAACACCCCTGGAACTGCAGTTTCAGATAGTTGTGAGGAATGTAGGTGCTGAGAACTGAACCTGGGACTTCTGCAGTCATCGAGGTGCTTTTTAACTTCTGAGTCGTTGAAGAACCAGCCTGCCTCCATCTTTGGCTTAAAAGTCTTCTTATAGTAAAGACAAACTAGGTTCATTCCTATTTATGATTAAACCTGTTTCTCAAAGATTAAGCTTTGTCCCACTCCTAACAAATGGTTCTATACTACCTGTTCCAGGAATGCTGGTCATGTCTTCACTTCAAAAAACTATTTCTAACCATCTTGCCACCCTAAAGGTTCCATGACGCCCTGTGATAACCTTATTATGACTACCTATTGTGATGACCTTGTTTTAATCATTTATTGGGTTACTTCTGCTCCTATAACCCCATCTATTTTCCCCGACATGAAACCCTCCACCCCTGAGTTCTACAAAAGCCTGGTTTTCTTCACACTCAGTGCTGCTCTCTCTGAAATCCTGACTTTAGGAGAAGTGACCAGCTGGCTAAATACAGTTTGTTTTAATAAGATAGTCATGGGATTGTCCCATCCACAAAAAATAAATAAATAGGTCTAGCATCATCTCTCCAGTCCCAAATTGCAGGCTTTAAAGGTTTACATTAAGAGAAAGTTAAGTCCTGGCTTACCTACACTTTTGGGATAAAACTGACATAGTCATTCCTCAGAATTTGAATTAGTAATGTTCTATAAAACTATCATGATTCTTTAATTAACAACCATTGGCTGAACCGTTGGCTCCTAATGGCAACCTAAGCTTGGGTTTCTTCAAGTTTCTTACAACAATATTTTTGTCAGTCCATCTATGTCTGCTTCTATTATATGTGTGTTCTGTCTAAAGACAGCATATACCATATATATTACCCACTACTGTTAATGAACTCTCAACCAACAGTACTAAATCATGCTGTTTACTGAATGAACATATTTTCTTTTTAAATAAGGCACAGTAGCATCCTTCTGTGAAGGAATACTAGATAGAATGTTGTGTGATGCTCAGGAATCATTTTGAATAGGAAACATCAAAAAGAAGGAAAATATAAGAAACATGCCACTAAGATTATTACAAGGACACTGGCCTACATCATGAGAGCCAAAACAAGGAAGTCATCATCTTATTGCACCTCAGCTGGCAAGAGTTGAGTCAGGCATCTCTAACATCCTGAAACATCATCAAAGTTCTACAAGTGTTGATTTGGCAATTAGCGGTGAGTTTTCCAAGCAGGAGAACTCATAAATACAAAATCTACAAATAATAAGGATAAAATTTATTGCAGCTAAAATTGAAGGGAAAATTCTTAATCAAGAGAAAGGGGCCAAACATCAATATTCTATAGCTAAGCTTCGTCACCAAGTTCTTTAAAGCTGAATACCATATGATTTACAATGCAGTGCTCCCGCCAGGGCACTTTACCTAATGGAAACAAAAGTTTAGCAGTCATTGTTTAATGTAGTCATTGCCTTCAACAAGAGCCAGAAGAGTGGGCTAATCTAAGCTTAAACAATTTATAATCCTCTTGAGCATGTTAAGTCAGGCAATTCCTGACTCTAAGGAAAGACAGTTGCTCAAGGCCACCATCGAGGTATATATACACTGATGTTAAACTGGAACAAATATAATGTCACTGGGATCAAATGAAGAAGAAAGTGCCACCCTCTTGGGATTGTTTGGAAAACATAATGGAGATAATAATGAGTGAAAAGAGCATAAAAGATTTGGAACATGGCAGCCAGAGTTCTAGAGCTCTGGACAAAGGATTGGAATCAAATACAGGTATAAAGAAGGTGGAAGTGTGGCTCTCATCATAGGTATGAAGTAAGACAGACACAGTGCAGCCAAAGTATTAGCAAAAAGAATTTGAATGCAAATGGATAAATTAAGGAACACAGATCTAACTAGCCTCATCTTGTTTCTGGAAGCCTCTTGGCTAAATCTTTCCATGCTTAAATAGTGATCAAATCTTTCCCTGTCTGTTTTTACTCCCTTAACTAGAATACATATGGAAGCAAGCAGGGCTCAAGCCTTGTTCTGTCTTCTAGCAACACTCCATAACACACAGCCCACCTCTGACATCTGAAAGATCAGCTTCCACCAACCCTCAAATGTTGTAAGCCCTGGGTAAATATTTACTAATTCACTGCTCTCCTGAGTGCTGCAGCTGGTAAGGGACAGAGCTAGCTCTTCCTCAGTCATGACACTTTGGGAAGTTTTCCCAATTGCCGGGGGTGGAGAGGTGGTGCCAGTGACACCATATGTAAAATGAGTGGTGTGGTCAGTTCTACTATACCCCATACCACACGGCCCACCTCCACTGTGCTTCCTGGGCAAAGCCAGGGCCAGCTCTCTGGAGTACTGCCAGTGAGAGATGGGGCCAGCTCTCCAGAATGCTGTCGCCAGTGAGAAGTACGGCAGGTTGCACATCCTCTGGACATCCACATGGCCCCTTGTGGCTGCCTTGACCAGGGATGTCCCCATGTTCTTTAGTGGCAAAAAATGAGTCACAGACATTGACACTGATTCCTACCGCTGTGTAACAATGAACCTAGACACGGCCCACAGTGGCAGCTCAGGCTGGGACCTCGCCATGACCCAGGTGGCAGGGCTGGCCACTCTCAACAGGCTGCTCCTCACCACCCTCGAGTTTCCAGTTCCATTTCTTCATCACGCTCAAGCTGTCCCACTTCTCTTTCTCTCCCATCTGTCCACCACATACTTGTACACTGTGGTGGCTCCCACTGCAGGCTGGGCTGGAAGCTAGTGAGCCCCTGGGTGACATCCTTCAGGAAGTGGGGATCGATACCCAATCTGTGCTGTGAGCCTGAAAGCAGGTCTGTGGGTAGCACAGTGGTCCACAGGGTCTCTGTCTGTCTTCCTCCTCCTGTGCTGCACTGTGTGGCAGTAAGCCAGGCTCTACCTGGCTATGCCCCTGCCCCTGTGTCATGGGAGAAAGGGCAGGTCTGTAGATGTTCCTCTCCAGCACCATGTGGCATGGTGGAACACAGGTCTCTTTCTGTCTTCTTTTTCCTGTGCTATGCCATCTGGATTTGATTTGATTTGATTTTTTATATGTCTTAAGCATAAAACAATTTTGGCCACCAAGCCAGGCATCAAGCTAGGATGAACAAAGGACTGCCACCTGCTCTGCCCCTGACTGACATAAGAACACTGCCACCAACAAGGGGTCTCTTTGCCCATTGCCAAGGGAGTTAATTATATACTTTTAAGAAGCCAATTCTTGCTCTTTGTGAACTGCTGAGACAGAAATGTCAGCAGGACACAAATTAAATAATATTAAAATAGTTAATATTTAAATTTGAGTATATTTCATATAAAATCACGATAGCAACTATATAGCAGCCTATGGCAAGAAACTTCTAAATTAAGTTTTGTCTATATTCATTGCTTCTGATTGAATTTTCTATTAGAAGTAAAAAAACAAATTTGCAAAGACACCCTTTTGCAGTCAAATCTTCGTACTTACTGTTTCAAATCCTCTATGTGGATGATCAGGAAATCCTCCTGGCCTTCCTCCTTTAAACTCATCAAACAGTAAAAATGGATCCAGGATTTTCAACTGGAATAATAAAATTTGGCATGTTAGACATGGCTTTTAAGTCATACTACAGGGGCTACATTCATAGACATATCTAACAAAACTCAGTGAAGTTTGTGCAACCAGTAAGCAACCTTCTAAAATGCAAATTATACTCAGGAAGAAAGTACACCTGCATATAAGAATTCGTCAATTACATTGAATTGACATTGTAGGAGAAGAGTAAAGACTAAGCAAACATTTTGTAATTGTCTACAA
Source organism: Hylomyscus alleni (assembly GCA_019843855.1). NCBI lineage: Eukaryota > Metazoa > Chordata > Mammalia > Rodentia > Muridae > Hylomyscus > Hylomyscus alleni. The sequence continues at coordinate 12,726 of JADRCC010314707.1, read as the reverse complement.
TATAGTCAAGTAGGTCAATATCAATCTTTAACAGATTTTTAACATCATGAGGTAGATGTTTACAAAATTAATAACTAAGCTGAGATAATGAGTGTTTTCAAGGAAAACAACTTCATACATATGAGAACAGGTAACATCAGGAAAGTCTTTGGAAATTTGGTTTGTACTTCTAATAGAAATTTACGACCATGGAAGTGGCTCTTGAGCTGAGTCTTGAAATCACGTTGGAACTAATCAAGTGAAAAGGAAAGAAGGGCAATGTTCCAGAAAGAAGTGGGTAAGAGAGACTGGGATGTTTGGTGAAGTCTCTGCCCATCACTCATCAGAATTCCACGGGCACATAAAATTAACAGTTCCTAAATATTCTTGCACAGAAGCAGATTTTCTTCATAAGTTTATGAAGGGCTTTATTTTAATAAATAATTTTATTATTATTATAATTTAAATAAATAATTTTACTTATGGGCTTAAATAAGCCCTTAGTTTCTTGAGTAACATACTCAAATAGTATCATAAACTACATTTAAAATTATATTTTGAACAGTTTACTACTGGGAATTATAAATATGAGTAGATATATGACTTTTGAACACTGCTAAGCACTTATTAATTTTAGTAATTCCTCTACAGGTTCTTTTGAGTTTTATTTCCCAAGATGGTCACAGCACCAGTATATCTATCAATAAGCTTTCCTCCAGTAGTGCATACAAATAGTTTTTGCTTGACTTAAAACCAAAAGTTGCAATTTCTCTAGACTTTGCTGAGTTCAGCCAGCCTCTGCATCTTCTCTTTCCGGTGATCATCTTAAAACTGCACATACATGATCTGGCCAAACAAAGAGAAGGACACTTACCCTTGGGCTCATGGGTAACACACCTAAAGGTGGATGGGAATATAACAATCCTATTGCAGGAAGGGAACAAATATTTGAGAGCAAGAGTTCAACTGACACCCATGAGCAAATAACTTGGCTTTTTCTCATTTTCAAACCTTGTACTTTCTATTTCTTAGAACAGCAATTATTCACTGCTTCTGCTCTGGAATGAAAATCACAAAATATGGAGAAGGTTTGGGGGGACTGGGTAATAAGTTCAAGACTAGAAAGCTTTTGAGAGTCATCCAAGAAAAAAAAAATCAAAGCTACATTACAGTCACTGGAGTGTAAAATTTGGGGAGAGCCACAGACAGCACTCCCTCCATCATCTTAAACACTAGCTGAACAGTCCTGGATGAAATATTGGTAGTAACAAACACACATAATTTCTCAAAAAGCACTGAAGCACACCCTGGAAATTGGTGGAAAGGTGATCCTGGTTACAAGGCAAAGAATGTGAATTTCATGGAGAGCAGAACTGTCAAGTAATGAGCTTAGATATTTAACTTAGCTAAGGGCATTTCTAACAAAGCATTGTAGGTATGACATGGTTCCCTTTGACCACGTGTGGCAAAATGTAAGAAGAGAGAAGTAATACAAAGACAGAGTGGTTGGTGAGAAGAAAATTGAATTTGAAAGGCTTGGAAAATATGCAGCCCACTTTTAAAGAGTGAGAAGGCATGTTATTAAGACTGTGGCCAAATAGCTATTGATAAAGAGTCATCTACAAAGAATCCAAAAAACTATTGCCCGAAACAATAGAAGAAACTAGTACCATGTTTTGTCTTAGTCCACTCAAGGTGCTATCACAAACGATCATAAAGTAATTCAAATAATTCAACGTACTTCAAAGTAATCCAAATGTATTCCTTCCAGTGCTAGAAGCTCAGAAGTTCAAGATTAAGGCAGCAACGACGCTTTAGTGTCTAGTAAAAATCTATTTTCTGTGTCCTTACATGATGGCAGGGTCCAGCTAACTCTCTGATGAGCCTTATTAGGACATTAATCCCAGATATGCAGATTTCATCCTCATGACATAACTACTACCTAAAGACCTTGCCTGCTAATACCATTATTTTGAAGGTTAGGATCTCGAATTTTGATGAGGACGGACATATACGTTTAAAACATATCATTATGATGTGTATTAATTATACATTGGCTCTTTCCAGTCACTAATCTCTGCCACATGAACACACCCACAAGAAGAAAGTCTGCATAAGAAAAGGCTACAGAACCCAGGTTGCTGATCAAGTGTCAGAGCGATGGACTATTTAACTGGCCAGAAGCCAAGTGATGTAAAAGACACTCCAGTAAACAAGAGGACACAGTTGTGTTAGACTGTTGCATTGAAGTGCTACTTGCAGCAGGGCTGAAAATTCATTTTTACTAATCTACAAGTATTTACCATAGCTTGAGCAGCACATTCAATACACATGTACCACCTGTCCTCAAGAACAGATTTCTATAAGAACTCTGATTTTCTAAAATGTTTTCACTATGTCTCCAATTCAATCATATCTCTCTTTTCTTATGTGCTTCTTTTCCTTCAACTACTTCCAAAACCTTTAGTTGCCAATTTTAGCTGGCAGCTTCCAAGACTGTTCTTTCAACATCTTCAGAACTCCAAACAAAACCTGTGGCCACCAGCCCTTGGGCTTGTAGCAATCCCATAATAAAGCTCCAACAGCCCAGCAGGTTTGGGAAGTTAGGAAGTGCTGGAAGTGCCTATCAGGCCTTTGGAGATAAGATTGATAATGTGCTTTTGAAATGACCTGCTATTGAATCCAGAATAATTCTAAGTATGCAGAGTACAACCCACAAACTCTGGGTGGTACTTTTGTGAGATTCTTTAGTCTCTTCCAACTAGGCCCCATGGTTGACTCTGGCTACCACAAGGCAATTCTAGGGTGGAACTTTTAGGGCCATTCCTTATCAAATGAGAATGGACAGTTGATATTTGTCCTTTACACTTTTTTTTTTCCTCTTCCTCCCTCTGTGTCAGAGGACAAGTAGTGGTTGCTATTGCCTTTGCAAACAGCTACTGGATAATATCACAGCATCCTTTGAATGTTCCAATATGATAAGAGGACTATAAATATATAGTATGTATGATATTAGATATATAGTTATACATAATTAAATTTATCATCCTCTCTTTTTGTGTCATCTCCCTCCACATCTTTACAGTAATTTGTTAGCTGGCATACAAAGTGATGATTTTCACTGTGTTATTTTCATATATCACTATACTGTGTCTGTATCCACGCCTCCCTTCTTCCTCTTGCTGGTCACCTCCTACATGTAAGGTAATTCGCCCTTTCTACTTTTGTGTTTGTAATAGATCCCATTACCCTTTCTTGTTCTTGTGTTTCTGAGACACAAACTGAAATGCTGATGAGCAAGATGACATGTGGGTTTCTGTTCAAAATACTTTGAGGCAGGATATGGAACAAGACATTCACTGTGCCAATCCCTCTAGCTTTCTTTGTTTCAAGGTATTCTCTTAAGTAACTAAACAACCCAAAGAGAACCACATTCTCCTGAACAGTATCTGGTGGAATTGGGCAGCATAAAAACAAGTGCAAAAAAGAGATGGTTTCTCTCCTCCTAGGAGCACAGAGGAACCACCTCCCAACTGTTCATGCTGCTCCCATGCTGCTCAGTCGTTCAAATTCTGGGAATGTCTAGCCTCGTCCACGGATAACTGTATTGAAAGATATGAGCCAGCCCCAACCTATCTTTTCTTTATTATAAACCATAGAAAGGCTAATTATAAGTTCCTCTTCAACTTCCATATTTGCAATGATAGGAAGAAAGGAGGAAAAAAACCACATGTGGCAGCTACTAAAATGGAACACTTTTGCAGTTTCAATGCAAACATAGCTTTGTTGTTCAAAGGTTCTACTTCTTCAGGATGTAAGCCTTGGTCAATAAACTTTGCAGAGTAACCTTCTCAATGTAGACCAATGCCTTCCTTCTCCGCTCATGGAGCGGGAGGGGTCTACCTTTTTGTAGAATGTGGAATTACGTTAACATCAATAGTCAAACACTTGACCTGAGGACAAGAATAATGCCATACTTATATGGGCAAAAGGGACTTAAGTTTTTAAAAATGCTTATGATGTTTATGAAGAATTGCTAATGACACTGAAAGTTTTTGTGTCACCATGTTTAGTGAAAATTTTCAGGACACAAAACTGTCTTGTGTCTAATCCCCAATGATGTAGAACAGTGGTTCTCAACCTGTGAGTCACAACCCCTTTAGCAAATTATCTCCATCAATATTTACATTGATTCAAAAGAGTAACAAAATTAGTTATGAAGTAAGTAGCAACAAAAATAATTTTAGGGTTAGAGTCATCACAACATGAGGAACTGAATTGAAGGGTCTCAGCATTAGGAAGGCTGAGAACCACTGATGTAGATAGAACATAATTGATAAATGGACTAATTAGTCATAGGTACCCTCAATACATATGTTTTGCTCTTTTTTTAATTTTGGAAATGATTTAGTCATCTAGTATTTTTATATCAAATAAAAAGGTGTTTTTGGTGATGCATGTAGTAGCATCCTAACAGGAGTCTATGAGGTCTCAGAACTCTTTCTAGTTTTTCTGTTCACAATGACACCTAATAGAGCATAACCCCACTTCCATCTGGCCCTATGCATTTAGCCATTAAGATAAACTTATTTGTGTCTTTTCTTTGACAAATGGTGCATTTTAGATTTCAGGAGCTATCTGTGAGGGAGTTAATGTTGGAAAGAGAAAGCACCAGACAGAAGAAAGAAGACTGCTGGGGCTAAAGGGGAAGAAGTGTTGTTGCCTATCTCAATGGCCAATCAACATCAAGCTGGGTGTAATGAGCCAAGCACAGAGAGACAAATACTGCATATTCTCACTTGGATGTGGAATTGAAACGAACAAAACCAGAATGGTGACTTCCAGAGTCTGCAATGGGATGACAGAAAGATATTGGTCAGACAGGAAGAATAAGTTCAAGAAATCAATAGCACTTGATAACTGTAAAGTGATGATGTATTATATAGTTGAAATGTGCTAAGAGTAGACTTGTAAAATAATTACGTGAAGTAATTCAAATGTTGATTAGCTAGTTTTGACCATTCCTTGGCATATACAAGTATAAAATACAAATTTAAAAATTATTATATGAAGTAATACAGATGTTGATTAGCTTGTTTTGTCCATTCCTTGCCATATACAAATATTAAACAACAGCTGGGTGTGGTGGCACATGCCGTTAATCCCAGAATTCGGAAAGCAGAGGTAGGCAGATGTCTGGGAGTTTGAACCAGCCTAGTCTACAAGTGAGTACAGAACAGTCAGGGCTCTGTTAAACACTGAAACTCTGTCTCAAAAAACCACACACACACACACACACACACACACACACACACACACACACGCACACACACTCACAAATCAGCCCTACTTCCCAAAATGCAACCTGTCCCTACAATGCATTTCTTCTCTTATTTGCAACAGTTAATGTGGCATGGCACTGTGGCTAGAGCCCTTGGCTATGACCACTATTTCATACCTTTCTGTGCATCTAAGACCCGTCCCTAAATTTCATGTATTTCCTAGTATTCCAATAAAAAACTTCTCTAATGTTGGAAAACATTTAGAGGCGTGGTCTCGGAGTTCCATTACGCTCCTGCCCTCCCCACCCCCAGAGCTGCATAAAACTGGATCTCAGTGCACAAATACAAATCCTTTATTCTGTGTGATTAGTCAGAGAGCTGACCCACGCAGAGCCAATCACGTCGTCTTTCCTAAGAATCTGAAGCTGAGATCCACAGTTACCCGTGCTTTGAAGTATGAGCATGTAAGCCAGGGTGGAGAGGTTACACATTTGGGCACATTTGAGGATATGCATGCTGAGGCTGACAGCCAGCATGCTTCTCAGCTCAAGGCAGCACATGGATGTGCACAGAAGACCAGTCACATCTCCCCGAGCTGCACCTGCTACCCAGAACCTCATTATCCGCAGAGCAGAAACCTCCTTTAGGCTGGGGTTGATCCACACGGGGCCCCAGTTGTGGAGTTCCATGTTTCTCTCACTGGAACAGCACAGGGAAGCTCTTGACCAGCTTGGCCTTCTCTTTCCAGATCCCCATTCAATAGCCCACCAGTCCCTTTAGAAAGGAAAGCTCAAAGAGGAAGTACTCATCCAGCCTGCGTACCTCAGGTCTGCCAATGCTTCTGCGCACACGTGCTCCAACCCCCTCTGGTTGCTCCCTGCTGAGCACTGACAGAGTAACCTTTTTAGAGGATGCCATCTTGAAGTTTATAAAGAAAGTTCTGCTGCTGAGCTGTAGAAGATGGAGAGAAAGAAGAAAGACAACAAACAACAACAGAAATCACAATGGAGGAAATATCTACAGATGACAAACTAAGGTTATTAACATTAGACTTGCCTCAAATCCTAATAGTGGCAATTTATTGAATACTAACTATGAACAGGGCCTAGATTAGGTGATTTAAAAAAAAAAAAAAACAAACACAGCAATGGTGAGCATGTATTAGTATTTAAGAGGTACCTGGAATCCCATTATTAGCAGTTACCTCTTGGAATCCTGCAGTCATCTTGTCCAAAGGTTAGCAATAGCAACTCTTTGGAAGAACTTAATAGGAATATCTAAAGAGCATTTTATATGCTTTCCTTCAGTGGCAGGCATATCTTGACCTTCTCACACCGTGCACACACCCTTCAGTGGCCACCCCACGAGGTGCAGTGGAAGATGGAAGTGGGAGTTCTTTTGGTGATACTGGAAGCAAATGGAAAAAAACTAGAGGAATATGACTCTCACCAGAATATGATGAGGAAGGAGATCGTCAAGGGCCACGGAATTCAAATACCCATCTCTCTCTAAAGTTCATGGCCATTTTTAAAAATTCATCTCTTAATAATATTAAGCATATTTACAATGTGGTTTCTTATCATAGCAACCCCTCGTTCCCCTTCCAACTCCTTCAGACCCCTACACCCCATTTCACTCCCAACGTAATCTTGTATTTTCCATTGCCTACTGAGGCCAAGTGGTGCTGTCCTTATATGGATGAGTGTTGAGTCATCTCCTGAAGCATGGGCATCTTAATAGGGGTCAGAACTGACACTCCCTAACCCAACAGTCTAACTGCCAAGGTCCCTTAGTTAGGGGTGGTACTTCATGGAACCTTCTCCCACCTGTGTTGGTATTCCTACTGGCTTAATTTTATGTAGGTCTTATGCAGGTAACTTTTTAGGCAAGAAGTCTTTGAACTTCCTCATAAAGTCATCTAAAGCACAGACAAGCCATGTATGAACTACCCCAGGCAATGGAACCCGTGATTCAGGAACAACCCAGATACTACATCTATTATTCAAAAGTGTTCCATTATTGATTGACGTCTAAGTCCTAACCAAGGAAATATCGCACAACAAATACAATCAAGACCCTTTCTAACTTCAGGCGTTTGCAGACAAGTCCCAGATCTGATCATCACAGGAACTCTAACCAACCCTTCAAAGATTCCCCACTGTAACCAAGAGAAACACTTTAACAGCATGCAGATTCTGTAACTGGACACCTTAGTTTTGATATCTCAGTTTTGCCACATTCCAGGCTGCTTTCACTTGGGTTGTTCTGTGTCTCAGCTTTTCCATCTATAAAATGGGATTAAGGAATATCTACCTCAAAGGATGTAAATAGGGCTATAAGAACGTGAGCTGCTCTTCTTTATAGGGACTCAACATAGGAGCACTCTCCAGTTTGTGAAGGCAGATCCCCAAAGGGCTCCTCTCTAGCAGACAAACAGTATGTATCTATCAGGCCATGAAATGTGGGACACAGAAATGAATTTCTGAGCCCAGCTCGGTAATCATCCACACATAAGCAACAAGTACGTAGTTTTGCTTCCACCTACTTTTTCTGGCTTCTTCCAGACTCCCACATTTAGGTCCTATACACAGGAGCAAGGATGAAGCAGTTAGCTAATTGCAGTGTGTTGCCAGGAGAAAAGCCAAGCTATCCTCTCTAATCTTGGTGGCTATTTAAGCATGTCCCTCCCTCAGCTTCCCTATGAGCCTGTAGTGGGCTGGGAAAGACAGCATCATGAAAACTGGTAAGAGCACCCCTCCCACCCCCAACAGACACAGACACACACGCACACGCGCACGCGCGCACACACACACACACACACACACCACTCTCGCTGGGGCTTAGATCCTCCCCAGGCCACTCACTCGGCAGTAGCGCAGACCCAGGAGGGAGGCCACGGCCGGCGGTGCCTAGACTCCACAGCGGCAGGGACACAGAGCAGGCAGGACAGGTTTGCAGAGCTCCTGCTGTCAGTCAGCGTGACTCAGCGCTTTGTTGCGGGCCTCCAGGAGGCGGGAGTCTCTAGGTCTCAGGGGCCTTGGACCGGGGTGACACACCCTTTATTTACCCTGGGTTTGGAGTCTCTGACTCCGCCCTATGGCTCTCTGGATCTGCCTTTTGAGCGTCAATCCAAAGAGTGATGCGCACCCCAGCCTCTTGGGGGAGCGCTGCCCCACTCCCAGGAATGTGTGGGACACTCCGGTGCTCTGCAGACCCTTAGAATCTCCTGGAAAACCTGTCCTCGCTCACGTCATCTTGTCACTCAATGCTTTGGGCTGTATGAGCAAGAAGAATGTTTTCTAACCACTTGTCCCGTTTTGGGGAGTGATCAGCTTCTCTGTGCATTATCAGATCCTCAGTGAAATGAGGGTGGTGAAGATGACAGGGCCAAGATTGTAAGGTTGTAAAGAGAATAAAATAAACATGTCTCCTCAAAGGTACTACACGGTTTGTCTCTCATAAATAAATACAGTTCTTGCTGTTTGCCAATGAGAATGGGGAAGAGGCAGAGCAGGCGCAAGAGCCAAAGCATCTCTGTTCCTGCTGAGAGAGAAGGCACACTCTAATAGGGAAACACATAATTATGGGCTTGAATTTTGTTGGAATTCAAGAGCAGGCCTTGGAGAGTTGCCCTCAGGAGGCTGTGAGGGTGTGTACACAGCCAGGAAGCAATCTAGTTTTCCTAGGACTTTTAATCAGAGGACAGGCTACCTACGCAATGTTCTTTAAATACCCGGAAGTTCATTGTCTTTTCTTGGAAAAAGAGTGAAAATGATGCTTCTAAAAATAAAAATAAAAATAAAAACCGAGCCTGGGAAACTGTCTAAAAAGGAATAAACAGCAAATGTCTTTTTACTTTCCAGCTATGTGGTTCTTCCATAGAGACTGTTCTCGTTTGCTTTTGTAGCCAGAAACAGCCACAGACAACGCCTGCTGAGTGTGGCTGAGTTTTAATAAAAATTTTATTATGGATAATGAAATTTGAATTCATAAGATTATGTTTTAAGTTCATACAATTTTTACCTGTCATGAAAGTCTTCTTTTGACATTGTATTTCAGCTGATGTTTTGAGGCATGGTTCCACATATCCTAGGCTGGCCTTACCTCCCTAGCTAGCCAAGGATAACTTTGAACCTATGATTTTCCTTCCCACAGTTCCCTAGTGTCAGGGTTACACTGAAGCATTCACACCACGCCCAGTTTTATATGGTGATGGAGACTGAACCCAGGGCTTTGTGTATTCTAGGCGAGTAATCTACCAACTGAGCTATATCCCCAGCCCCTTCAACTTCAAAATGTGAAAAAGCATCCTTACCTTTCGGACTACATAAAAAGAGATACGGGGTGTGTATCCATTGGCTTGCATGTATAGTTTGCAGATTCCTACTATACAAGAATAGGGAAGTAGAAGAACAAAGACATTTTCCTGGTGTTCAATTGGGCAGAACACACTAAAATGGGAACAGTACAGAGGAAAATATCATGGGCTTTGTACAAGGATGACATGCAAATTCATGAAGTTGCCCTCCCTCCCCCCTACTCTCTCAATTCATGGCCACACTTGGGTATATATAGTCTTTTCTTGAAATGGCTATCTGTCTTCCTCAATGCCCATACCCAAATCTATATTAAAATGTATTCACAATAAATTCTGTTTTTTTAACCCTTTTCTCTGAGCTTTTTATATCAGTGGAATTCAAACTGACTCTGCCTACCTTCAGAGTGACTCAAGACCAACTGTGATTATTCATGCAAACATCAAACTGACATGGACTAATAAGGTGTTGGTACTTCCCATTTGCAATTATTTCTGAAACGGTTTCCACATAAAACAGAAGTATGAACACCCTGCCTGGCACATTGCAGACCTTATAAATAAACTGTCTCGTATTCCCTCAACCAGTCCAGCATTCAACCAGGCGCCTGGGTTTGGAATGCAAGCTTTACCCTCACACTCTTTCAACAAAAAAGCCTGTGGATTCAGAGAGTTCAGTGCATCCAAAACCTTCTCATTTTGAAGGTCTCTATCCATCTTCCACAATCACCACCCACTCCTCCTGCCTTCAGATTCAGCATTGGCCAAACCATTTTTCAAGGGAAAGGCAGATAGAAAACAATTGCCTGGAACCCTTAGTGGCTTCTCACTGGCTTAGTAGAAAGTTCTTTGATGTTTTTGAACTGTCCTCACCCCCTAACTCATTTGTGTGGCAGGTGTGGAGGGGTAAGCATACATACACATCTGGGAGTGAACGAGCATATGTTGTATCAACAGCGGGGGTGGGGGGGTGGGGGCTGCTGCTAAGGCGGATGGCTCTCTCTTTCCCCAGTGTTGACCTGTGGCTGCAGGGCACATTAGTTAAAAAAGGGAGGCAATGTATGAATGAGATATTTTATTGTAGGAAAGAGAAAATAGGCCGGTCAAGTAAAGAGAAGGAAAGGAGAAGAAGGAGAGAGAGAAGGAGGAGCGGGAGAGGGAGAGGAAAGGAAGAAAGCAAGAGAAGAGCAAAGAGCGAGAGAAAAGAGAGAGCAACAGAGGGAGAGCAGAGAGGAGACAAAGAGTGAGAGAGAGGAGGGGGCAAACTGGCCTTTATATTGTATGGGACATGGCATGTCTGGCTTGTGGTCAGATGACTGGGGATAGGGTCCAGCTAGAATGCTGGGAGCTTGGGGCATTGTCTGCCTGATAGAGCACACATCTCCTGCTGGGGCAGCTGTGGGGGGTTGTGACTGAAACAGGAACCAAAGACTCAGGAGTTATGGCCAGGCTTCTTCCATCCCCTGCAAGCAGAAATTGCCCACAGGGGCTCCAGGGCTCAAAACCAAATACTCAACTGAGCTTAAGTTATCTGAGCACACCACTGCTCCACACTGCCCCACAAGCATACATACACACCTATCTCTTGTTAGTTTCCTGTGCCTGTCTAGAACTTGATTTACTTCAATTTCACTTCATTTTTTGGCTCTTGGTTTCTATGTCATGCTATGCTAATTGTTTCTTCAAGTCTAGGAGGACTTTTGACCTGAAAATCACCTATATATTGTTTTTCTAAGGCCCTTATTTATTGATTTTTGGAAGATCCCCTTTTCCTACAATGGGCTGAACAGTATCTTCTACCTCACAAGTTCATTCTGAAATATGACTCTGATGCTCCACTAAATATGCCGCTTACTCCTTTTACTCTTGGGACTATGCAGAGCTCGTGGCTGCCATGACCAAGTCAATGTGCCATTTAGGAGGGAGCTCTGAAATGACCCGGCAGGTGCCACATCTTGCTTCATGGAAACCAGCTGTTCCTGAAGAGGGAGGACCTCGATGTCACAATTTTTCAAGAAGCTCATGTTCTATAAAGAAGAGGCCTTGGAGGGAGACATACCATGAGAAGAAATGAAGCACAAAACACAATCCACCTTAAAAATGGATCTTCCAGCCCCAGCCGTACCAGCCAAAGCCACATGGATACAATCTGAACTCCTAACACTGTTCCTTCCAACTTCCTGATCCACAAAATTCTAAGCAAAATCCAGTGTCTTTAAGCTACACCATTTCAGTGTAGTTTATTATTAAAAATAGGAACCAGAATGAAAGTTTCATGTCATAGGAGAAAAGAGGTAGATTTTCAAAATGTACCAGGCTAGTAACAAACTTTGCAGAAAGTACCTATGTCCATTTAATTAATTGCCAAGACAACCAGCCATTAATTGAAACAAACCATTATTACACTAGGATCTAGAGGATAATGGTTACATCCTCCCACTGGCCAAAGTACAGATGTGCCAATGAAAAGCCTCCTCAGTTACAAATAGCATTTAATGATAAAAGAATTTCAGAGAGAATGGTGATGTTTTTGGTGATATTTCAGCAAATACTTCTTTGGATATTTCTCTAGAATTCCAAATGTGCTCCACCTCTGCCTCCAGAGAAGGTGATGACAGGTCTCAAAGTACAAGACAAGAGCAGGGGTGTGTGAAGCTATTGCAGAGCCTGTTGTAGGCCTCTCAGAAAAGAGGAGAAGGAGAAGGAGAGACAGAGATGGAGACAGAGACAGAGAAACAAAGAACACCTCTGAAAAGCTAGAAGTCTAAATGGAAATACAGTGGTGGGAGACAGAAGAATTTTTACAAATGGAGTAGAAGCCATACAGTGCTCCACTGTGAAAGGGTCCATCTTAAGGATGAGAAATGTACCCTGTACATTTGAACTCAGAGCCATTTTCATCATCTGCAGTGAGATGAGGATGTGGAGCAGGCAGCTGGATATGTGACCATCAATCACCTTTAGAATCCTGAGCAACACAAAAGAAACCGTTATGCTGACATGGCGAAGAGCAAAGCCTTTCTTAAATGACTCCAAATTCCACTACTATAATCTTTAAAGACATTCATATTGTCAACATGCATTTGTTCATATCCACCCCACCCCTGTGTGTGTGTGTGTGTGTGTGTGTGTGTGTGTGTGTGTGTGTGT
>JADRCC010314702.1:0-13225 GCA_019843855.1 Hylomyscus alleni | reverse complement strand
AAAAAAAAAAGAAAGAAAAAGAAAATGAGAGAAGAAAAGAAAAGGAAACAAAAGAAAAGACCAATCATACCTAACAAGGAACACTTCACACTACAATAATGAATGGCCTGGAAACACATACCCTTGGATGCAATAGTGGCATAGACATTACAGGAGTGATCAATCACTCTGATTGGACCTAAGGACCATACCAAAGGATGAAACTCATATTTGTCACTACCATGAGACTAAGACTTTATGGCTAAACAAGTCATGTAGGTTTTAGGAGAGAGCCTACTACTATTACGCTTCTAAGTGGACATAGTATTAAGCTGATTCCTAATTATTTGTCACAATGCCTACATAGATCAAGTCAGCCACTCTCAGTTTGAAGACTATTAATCCAAGAATATTTTGACAGCACAAAATGATCTTGAAGAATTTTTTATTAGATATTTTCTTTATTTACATGTCATACGATATCTCCTTTCCCAGTTTCCCCTCTAAAAAAAAAAAAAAAAAAAACCCTCTTCCCTCCCCTCTTCCTCTGCCCGCCACCCAACGCTCTCCTGCTTATTGGCCCTGGCATTCCCCTACACTGGGTCATAGAACCTTCACAGGGCCAAGGGTCTCTCCTCCCATTGATGACCAACTTGGCTATCCTGTGCTACATATGCTGCTGGAGCCATTAGTCCGACCATTTGTAATCTTTGGTTGGTGGTCCCTGGGAGTTCTCAGAGTACTAGTTAGTTCATATTGTTGTTCATCCTAAGGGGCTGCAAACCCTTCAGCTCCTTGGGTCCTATCTCTAGCTCCTTCACTGGGGACCCTGTACTCAGTCCAATGGATGGCTGTGAGCCTCTACTTCTGTATTAGTCGGGTATTAGTCGGGTACTGCCTCTCAGGAGACAGCTATATCAGGCTGGATAGTCCTTCCTTCAGTCTCTGCTCCATAGTTAGTCTCTGTAACTCCTTCCATGGGTAGGAATGAAGGAATGAAGAAGGAATGAAGTATCCACATTTTGGTCTTCCTTCTTCTTGTGTTTCTTGTGGTTTGTGGGTTGTACTTTGTGTATTCTGATCTTCTGGGCTAATATCCACATATCAGAGAGTGCATATCATGTGTGTTCTTTTGTGATTGGGTTACCTCACTCAGGATGATATTCTCCAGATCCATCCATTTCCCTAAGAATTTGATAAATTCATTCTTTTTAATAGCTGAGTAGTTCTCTATTGTGTAGATGCACCTGTTGAGGGACATCTGGGTTGTTTCCAGTTTCTGGCTATTATAAATAAGGCTGCTATGAACATGGTGGAGCATGTGTCCTTATTACATGTTGGAGCATCTTCTGGGTATATGCCCAGGAGTGGCATAGCTGGGTCCTCTGGTAGTACTATGTCCAATTTCCGGAAGAACCTCCAAATTGATTTTCAGAGTGGTTGTACCAGCTTGCAATCTCACCAGCAATGAAGTAGTGTTCCTCTTTCTCCACAACCTCTCCATCATCTGCTGTCACCTGAGTTTTTATCCTAGCCAATCTGACTGGTGTGAATTAGAATCTCAGGGTTGTTTTGATTTGTATTTCCCTGATGATCAGGGATGTTGAACATTTCTTTAGGTGCTTCTCAGCCATTCGGTATTCATCAGTTGAGAATTCTTTGTTTAGCTCTGTACCTCACTTTTAATAGGGGTATTTGATTCTCTGGAGTCTAACTTCTTGAGTTCTTTGTATACACTGGATATTAGCCCTCTATCAGATACAGGATTGGTAAAGATCTTTTCCCAATTTGTTGGTCGCTGTTTTGTCCTGTTGACAATGTCTTTTGCGTTACAGAAGCTTTGCAAGTTTATGAGGTCCCATTTGTCAATTCTTAATCTTAGAGCATAAGCTATTGGCGTTCTGTTTCCCCTGTGCATATGTGCTCGAGGCTCTTCCACACTCTCTTTTCTATTAGTTTCAGTGTATCTGGTTTGATGTGGAGGTCCCTGATCAACCTGGACTTGAGCTTTGTACAAGGAGATAAGAATGGATTGATTTGCATTCTTTTACATGCTAACCACCAATTGAGTCAGCACCATCTGTTGAAATTGTTATCTTTTTTCCATGGCATGGTTTTAGCTGCTTTGTCAAAGATCAAGAGACTATAGGTGTGTGAGTTCATTTCTGGGTCTTCAATTCTGTTCCATTGATCTACCTGCCTGTCACTGTACCAATACCATGCAGTTTTTTGTTTTTTTTTTTTTTATCACAATTGCTCTGTAGTATGGTGATTCCACCAGGTGTTCCTTTATTGTTGAGAATATTTTTGGCTATCCTGGATTTTTTGTTATTCCAGATGAATTTGCAAATTGCTCTTTTTAACTCTGTGAAGAATTGAGTTGGAATTTTGATGGGGATTGCATTGAATCTGTAGATTGCTTTCAGCAAGATGGCCATTTTTACTATATTAATCCTGCCAATCCATGAACATGGGCGATCTTTCCATCTTCTGAGACTTTCTTCAGTTTCCTTCTTCAGAGACTTGAAGTTCTTGTCAAATAGATTTTTACTTGCTTAGTTAAAGTCATGCTAAGGTATTTTATATTATTTGTAATTATTGTGAAGGGTGTTGTTTCCCTAATTTCTTTCTCTGCCTGCCTATCCTTTGTGTAGAGGAAAGCCACAGATTTGCTTGAGTTAATTTTATATCCAGCTACTTTGCTGAAGTTGTTTATGAGGTTTAGGAGCTCTCTGGGTTAGGAATTTTGGGGATCACTTAAGTATACTATCATATCATCAGCAAGTAGTGATAATTTGACTTTTTCCTTTCCAATTTGTATCCCTTTGATCTCATTTTGTTGTCTAATTGTTCTGGCTAGGAATTCAAGTACAATATTGAATAGGTAGAGAGAGAGTGGGCAACCTTGTCTACTCCCTGATTTTAGTGAAATTACTTCAAGTTTCTCTCCATTTAGTTTGATGTTGGCTACTGGTTTACTATATATTGCTTTACTATGTTTAAGTATGGGCCTTGAATTCCTGATCTTTCCAAGGTTTTTATCATGAAGGGATGTTGGATTTTGTCAAATGCTTTCTCAGCATCTAATGAGATGATCATATGTTTTTTTTTTTCTTTGAGTTTGTTTATATAGTGAATTGCATTGATGGATTTCCATATACTCAACCATCCCTGCATCCCTGGGATGAAGCCTACTTGATCATGGTGGATGATCGTTTTGATGTGTTCTTCCATTCTGTTTGCAAAAATTTTATTGAGTATTTTTGCATTGATATTCATAAAGGAAATTGGTCTGAAGTTTTCTTTCTTTGTTATGTCTTTGTGTGGTTTAGGTATCACAGTAATTGTGACTTCATAGAACGAATTGGATAGAGTACCTTCTGTTTCTACTTTGTGGAACAGTTTGAGGAGTATTGGTATTAGGTCTTCTTTGAAGGTTTGATAAAACTCTGCACTAAGCTCTCTGGTCCTGGGTTTTTTTGGTTGGGAGACTATTAATGACTGTTTCTATTTCATTAGCAGATATGGGACTGTTTAGATCATTGATCTTATCTTGATTTAACTTTGGTATCTGGTATCTGTCTAGAAAATTGTCCATTTCATTCAGGTTTTCCAGTTTTGTTGAGTATAGGCTTTTGTAGTAGGCTCTCATGATGTTTTGGATTTCTTCAGTGTCTGTTGTTATGTCTCCCTTTTCATTTCTAATCTTGTTAATTAGGATACTGTCTCTGTGCCCTCTAGTTAGTCTGGCTAAGGGTTTATCTATTTTGTTGATTTTCTCAAAGAACCAGCTCCTGGTTTGATTGATTCTTTGTATAGTTCTTTTTGTTTCTATTTGGTTGATTTCAGACCTGAGTTTGATTATTTCCTGCCTTTGACTCCTCTTGGGTGAATTTGCTTCTTTTTGTTCTAGCACTTTCAGGTGTGCTGTCAAATTGCTGGTGTATGTGCTCTCCATTTTCTTTTTGTAGGCACTTAAAGCTATGAGTTTTCCTCTTAGTACTGCTTACATTGTGTATGTGTACCCATTGTGTATGTGTACCCATACATTTGGGTATGTTGTAGCTTCATTTTCATTAAACTCTAGAAAGTCTTTAATTTCTTTCTTTATTACTTTCTTGATCAAGTTATCATTGACTAGAGTGTTGTTAAGTTTCCATGTGTATGTAGGCATTCTATTGTTTATGTTGCTATTGAGGAGCAGCCTTAGTTTATGGTGATCTGATAGGATGCAAGGAATTATTTCAATATTCTTGTATCTGTTGAGGCCTGATTTATGACCAATTATATGGTCAATTTTGGAGAAGGTACCATGAGGTGCTGAGAAGAAGGTATATCCTTTTGTATTAGGATTAAAAAGTTCTATAGATATCTGTTAAAATCCCTCTTTTCATAACTTCTGTTAGTCTAACTGTGTCTTTGTTTAGTTTCTGTTTCCATGATCTGTCCATTGCAGAGAGTGGGGTGTTGAAATCTCTCACTATTATTGTGTGCAGTGCAATGTGTGCTTTGAGCTTTAGTAAAGTTTCTTTTATGAATGTAGATGCCCTTGTATTTGGAGCATAGAGGTTCAGAATTGAGAGTTCATCTTGGTAGATCATACCTTTGATGAGTACGAAGTGTCCCTCCTTACTTTTTTGATCACTTTAGAGAGAAAGTCGATTTTATTCAGTATTAGAATGGCTACTCCAGCTTTTTTCTTGGGACCATTGGCTTGGAAAATTGTTTTCCAGCCTTTTATTCTGAGGTAGTATCTGTCTTTGTCACTGAGGTGGGTTTCCTGTATGCCACAAAATGTTGGGTCCTGTTTACATACCCAATCTGATAGTCTATGTCTTTTTATTGGGGAATTGAGTCCATTGATATTAATAGAGATTAAGTAAAAGTAATTGTTGCTTCCTGTTATTTTTTATGTTAGAGTTGGAATTTTGTTCATGTGACTATCTTCTTTTAGTTTTGTTGGAAGATTACTTTTTTGCTTTTTGAGTGATGTAGTTCCCCTCCTTGTGTTGGAGTTTTCCATTTATTACTCTTTGAAGGGCTGTATTTGTAGAAATATATTGTGTAAATTGGGTTTTCTCATGGAATACTTTGATTTCTCCATCTATGGTGATTGAGAGTTTTGCTGGGTATAGTAGCCTGGGCTGCCATTTGTGTTCTCTTAGGGTCTGTATGACATCAATCCAGGATCTTTTGGCTTTCATAGTCTCTGGCGAGAAGTCTGGTGTTATTCTGATAGGTCTGTCTTTATATGTTACTTGACCTTTTTCCCTTACTGCTTTTAATATTCTTTCTTTGTTTTGTGCATTTGTTGTTTTGACTATTATGTGGCAGGAGGAATTTCATTTCTGGTCAAGTCTATTTGGAGTTCTATAGGCTTCTTGTATGTTCATGGGCATCTCTTTCTTTAGGTTAGGAAAGTTTTCTTCTATAATTTTATTGAAGATATTTACTGACCCTTTAAGTTGGAGGTCTTCCCTCTCTTCTATATCTATTATCCTTAGGTTTGGTCTTCTCATTGTGTCCTGGATTTCCTTGATGTTTTTGGTTAGGAACTTTTTGCATTTTGTGTTTTCTTTGACTGTTGTGTCAATGTTTTCTATGGTATCTTCTGCACCTGACATTCTCTCTTCTATCTCTTGTATTCTGTTTGTGTTGCTTGCATCTGTGTTTCCTGACTTCTTTCCTAAGATTTCTATCTCCAATTGTCTCTCTGTTTGATTTCTTAACTGTTTCCATTTCCATTTTTAGGTCCTGGATGGTTTTGTTCAATTCCTTCACCTGTTTTGTTGTGCTTTTCTGTAATTCTTTAAGGGATTTTTTGTGTTTCCTTTTTAAAGGCTTGTACCTCTTTACCTGTGTTCTACTGTATTTCTTTAAGGGAGTTATTCATGTCCTTCTTAAATTCCTCTACCACCATTATGAGATATGATTTTAGATCCAAATCTTGCTTTTCTGGTGTTTTGGGATACCCAGGATTTGCTGTGGTGGGAGTACTAGGTTCTGATGAAGCCAAATAGTCTTGGTTTCTGTTGATAAGATTCTTGTGTTTGCCTTTCACCATCTGTTGATCTCTGGTGGTAGATGTTCTTGCTGTCTCTGACTAGAGCTTGTTCCTCCTGTGGGTCTGTAAGCCTGTGTCAGCACCTCTGAGAGATCAGCTCTCCTCTGGTAAAACCTGGGAGCAGATGGCTGTGGATCAGTCTTCGCTCCTGAGTCCTGGGGTCAGAGCACACCCTGGAGACAGGCTCTCCACTTGCAGGGAAGGTGCAGAGGGGGCTGTGGATCTGTTGTCCTTCCTAGGTGTAGTCTGAGGTAGAAAGGATCCTGTCCCAGCTGCCCTGCCACTTGTGAGGCCTGTGCCTCTTGGCTGGTCCCTCCTTAGAAAGTCACCAGAGAGAAAATGTGATCTCATCTGAATCCCTGGGTTAGAGCACTCCCTGAAGGCAAGCTCTCTGCTTGCAGGGAAGATGCAGAAAGGGCTATGAATCTGCTGCTGTCATGCCTAGGTGTAGAGGGAGGTAGAGAGGATCCTGTCCCAGCTGCCCTGACCAAAGAATTTTTTTTATAGACATAAAGTAGAGTGAGTAGGAAAAGAAATGTGAATTGAGGGAGAGTATGAGGAAAGGAGGGGAGTGTGATCAACACATGTTCATGAAAGTCTCAACTAATAAAAACTATTACTGTAAAAAAAGGGGGGGTGGTATTCTTTCTCTTCATCCCCACCACCACTCCACCAGGTCCCTCCTGTTCCCATTCCCACGTACCCCCATTCAACCCTTGAAATCTATACCATTTCACCTTTCTAGTGACAGATTCATGCACTCCCCGTCCACCCTCCTTATTCCTTACCCTCTCTAGGTCTGTGGATTGTAGCATGATTATCCTTAACAGCTAATATCCTCTTATACATGAGTACATAACATGTTTGTCTTTCTGGATCTATGTTACCTCACTAGAATGGTTTTTATTTCTAGTTCCATACATCTGCATATAAATTTCATGACATTGTTTTTTGGTTTTTTGGTTTTTGTTGGTGGTGGGTGGTTTGTTGTTTTTGTTCATTTGTTTGTTTGCTTGAGACAGAGTTTCTCTGTGTGGCCCTGGCTGTCCTGGAACTAGTTCTGTAGATCAAACTGGCCTTGAACTCAGAGATCTGCTTGCCTCTGCCTTTCGAGTGCTGGAATTAAAGATGTGTACCACCAAACCCAGACTGATGTAATTCGTTTTAACTGCTGAGTAATACTCCATTATATAAATTTACCACATTTTCTTTATCTATTCTTAGGTTCTTTTCAGTTTCTGGCTATTATGAATAAAACTGCTATGAATGTAGTTGAGCAAGTGTCCTTGTGGTATATGTTCAGGAGTGATATAGGTGGATCTTCAAGTAGATCAATTACCAATTTTCTGAGGATGAATCATATTAATTTCTGTAGTGGCTATATAAGTTTACACTCCCACCAGCAAGTCCATTCCCAGCTCCATAGCCTCACCAGTATGAGCTGTCACTTGTGCTTTTTATCTTAGCTATTTAGACATGTGTAAGATGAAATCTCAAAGTCATTTTGATTTGCATTTCCATGATGGCTAAGGATACTGAGCATTTCTTTAAGTATTTCTCAGCCAGTTGAGACTCCTCTGTTGAAAATTCTGTTTAGATCTGTACTCTATTTTCTTAACTGGATTATTTGGTTTGTTAAGGTCTAGTTTCTTGTGTTCTTTGTATATTTTGAAGATTAGTCACCTGTCAGATGTGTAGTTGATGAGAATCTTTCCCTATTCCGTAGGCTGCCATTTCTCCCCATTGACAGTGTCCTTTGCCTTTACAAAAGCTTTTCAGTTTCATGAGGTCCCATTTATTAATTGTTGATTTTAGCATCTGCATTATCAGTGTTCTGTTCAGGAAATTATCTCCTTTGCCAAATTGTTCAAGACTATTTCCCACTTTCTCTTCTATCAGGTTTAGTGTATCTGGTTTAATGTTAAGGTCCCTGATCATCTAGGACTTGAGTTTTCTGCAGGGTGATAGATAAGGATCTACTTGCATTCTCCTACATGCAGACATCTGGTTAAACCATTTGTTGAAGACGGTTTCTTTTTCCCATTGTATGTCTCTGGCTTCTTTATCAAAAATCAAGTGTCCATAGGTATGTGGATTTATGTCTGGGTCTTTAATTTAATTCCATTGATCAATCTGTCTGTTTTTATGCCAATATTATGCAGTTTTTATTACTATATCTCTGTAGTACAGCTTGAAATCAGGGTTGGTGATACCTCCAGAAGTTCTTTTATTGTACAGGATTATTTTAACTATTCTGAGATTTTTGTTTCCATATGATGTTGATTATTTGTCTTAGTTAGGTTTTTACTGCTCTGAAAAGACACCATGACCAAGGCAACTCTTATAAAGACATTTAGTTGGTTCTAGCTTACAGGTTCAGAAGTTTAACCCATTATCATCAAGGCTGGAACGCAGCAGCCAGACAGGTATGGTGAAAGAGGAGCTGAGAATTCTACATCTTCATCTGAAGGCTGCTAGGAAAATACTGACTCCCAGGCAGTTAGGATGAGGGTCTTAAAGCCACAGTAACACACCTACTCCAACAAGGCTACAGCAACTCCAAAAGGGCTACACCCTCTAATAGTGCCACTCCCTGAGCCAAGCATATACAAACCATCACATTCCACTCCCTGGCCCCCATAGGCTTGTTCAAACATATGAGTCTATGGGAGTCATACCTAAACATAGCATAATGCAAAATACATTTAGTCCAACTTCAAAAGTCCTCATAGTCTGTAGCAGTCTCAACATTGTTAAAAGTCCAAAGTTCAAGGTCTCTTCTGAGATTTATCCAATCACTTAACTGTAATCCCCAAAGCAAGACAGGAAACCAGCTGAGCAAACTCCAAACTCTGCATCTCCACACCTGATGTAAATGAGATCTTCAGATCTCCAATTCCTTTTTCATCTTTGTTGCCTGCAACTACTTCTTTCTTCTGTACTGGTTCTACTGCTTGTTAGCAGCTTTCCTTAGCAGCTAGCCCACAACTCTGAACATCTTGGGGTCTCCAAAGCAGCTTCAATGTTATAGCTTCTTGTTTCAATGTCTGGAATCAACACGTGATTATCTAGACTCCTCCAAAGGGCTGGAGTCACTTCTCCAACTCTGCCCTCTGTAGTGCTCTAAGCTTATGTTGATCCACTCCACTGCCGCTGCTCTATTCGGTGATCATCATATGGTACTGACATCTCAAATTCACTGGGGTTTTCTGCTGCAACTAGGCTTCACCAAGTTCAGCCTCTCATAATCTTTCTTCATGGTGCCAAGCCTCAACTCCTTTGCATGAGCCCTTCAGTCCTGGGCCATCAACTGTAACTGAGGCTGCACCTTCACCAATAATCTTCCATGACCTCTCAGAGTGCCAAGCCTCAGTTGCTCTTCATGACCTCTTTAATGCCTTCCAAACCACCTGGGTGATTCATACACATTACCAAGTATAGCTGCAGCACAAGGTACAACCTTGGCTATCTCTGGAACACAGCTTCTTTGTGCTCTCAGAAAACACTTCCCAGGGGCAGTCACCAAACCCAGACACTATTGTGTATGCCAAGAAGTGCTTGCTGACAAGAGCCTGATACAGCTGTCTCCTGAGAGACTGTCAGATCCTGAACAATATAGATGCAGATGCTCACAGCCAACCATCAGACTGAGCACAGGGACCCCACTGGAGGAGTTAGGGAAAGGACTGAAGGAGATGGAAGGGCCTTATCTGGCATCAATGGTAGGGGAGGCCCTTGGTCCTGTGAAAGCTTGATGCCCCAGTGTAGAGGTATGCTAGGGTAGTGATGTGGGAGTGGGTAGGTGGGGGGGCACCCTCATAGAAGCGTGGTAAGGGGTTATGGGATAGGGGCTTTGCAGAGGGAAAACTAGGAAAGGGGATAACATTTGAAATGTAAATAAATAAAATATCCAACTTTTTTTTTTAAAAAAAAAAAAGAAAAGAAAACACTTCCCAGAAGATTTTACCTCAGTGATGCTGGCCTCTTCTTAATCATCACTAATTTCTTCGCTCCAGCTAACCAGCATTAACTGTCCAGTAGTCCTTTCTATTTTTCACTCTAAAGACAGAACCACATGGCTGAAGCTGCAGAGTGTTGCTGCTTGTAAGAGCTGAAACATGCCCCATTGTTCTTTTACGTTATCACCAGCTTGCTGTTGTCCACGTCCTTCACTGCCTAAGCTTGGCTGTCCTGGAATGGAATTTGCTCTGTTCACTAACTTTGAGCTTAGAGATCTGCATGCCCATCTCCTAAGCACTGGGATTAAAGGTGTGGTCCACCAAGGCTGGATTTAAGGGTTTTTTTTCACCTAGAACCTGCTCTGTTCTAGGCTGATCTTAAATCCAGAGGTCTGCTCATCTTTGTCTCCTGGGATTTAAGGTTTTGTACTACCATGCCTACATCTAAATTTAGCTGGGTGGAATCTTGTCACAAGGTCATTACTCCCTTAATCAATTCAATTTCATATCCCTGAACACAGGATTCAGCTCCATCTCGCCTCCCGGTTCCCCTTTAATACTCGAACCATAAAATTTAAATTTTTTTTTCTTTTTCAGCTTGCTACATTTGTCTAAAATGTTCTTCATGAGACTTAACCAGAGAACAAAATCTATGATCTGTGTTTCTGAGAC
Source organism: Hylomyscus alleni (assembly GCA_019843855.1). Lineage (NCBI taxonomy): Eukaryota > Metazoa > Chordata > Mammalia > Rodentia > Muridae > Hylomyscus > Hylomyscus alleni. Next base: position 2,551 of record JADRCC010314702.1, on the reverse strand, counting down.
TTCCCTTGTCAGTGCGATTAATCCTAGTCTCTTCACCTTAGCCTCAGGCAGACTCTTCAGACAACGGCAAAAAGTAGCCACATTCTTCACCAAAATACCACAAAAACAGCCTCTAGGCCAGATATTGAAACTCTCCATTGAAACCTCTTGGGCCAGGTCCACATAATTCAAGTCATTCTCAGTAACAAAGTCTTCCATATTCCTACTAGGAGAGTAGGAAGAGCCCATTAAGCCCCATTTAAAGCATTCCACTGCTTTCCAATCCAAAGTCCCCAAATCCACATTCTTCCAAAGAAAAGCATAGCCAGGCTTATCAAAGCCATACTCTACTCCTAGTACTAACTTCTGTCTTAGGATTTTACTGCTATAAACAGACACCATGACCAAGGCAACTCTTCACATTTCTTTTTTTTTTTTCTTTTTAATGAACAAACAAAAACAACTAGAACAAACCCCTGTTGCCTCCCCCCTCTCCATGCCTGCCACCCCACCCTCTCCCACTTATCAGCCCTGTCATTCCCCTACACTGGGGCACAGAACCTTCACAGGGCCAAGGGCCTCTCCTCCCATTGATGACCGACTTTGCAATCCTCTACTATACACATGCTGCCAGCACAATCAGTCCCACCATGTATAGTCCTTGGTTGGTGGTTGAGTCCCTGGGAGCTCTGAGGGCATTGGTCAGTCCATATTGCTGTTCGTCCCAAGAGGCTGCAAACCCTTCAACTCCATTGGTTCCCTCTCTACCCTCTCTAACTCCTTCATTGGGGACCCTGCACTCAGTTCAATGGATGGCTGTGAGCCTCTACCTCTGTATTAGTCAGGTACTGTCAGAGTCTCTCAGGAGACAGCTATATCAGGCTGGAGGGTTTTTTTTGTTTTGGTTTGGTTTTCTTTTTGTTTTTTGTTTGTTTTTTTTATTAGATACTTTCTTTATTTACATTTCTTTCCAAGGCAACTCTTATAAGAACATTTCATTGAGTCTGGCTTACAGGTTCATTATTATCAAGTCTGGAACATGGCAGCATCCGGGAAGGCATGGTGCAGGAGGAGCTGAGAATTCTACATCTTTATCTGAAAGCTGCTAGGAGAATACTGACTCTCGGGCAACTAGGATGAGGGTCTTAAAGCCATAGTGACGCACCTACTCCAACATGGCCACACCCTCTAATAGTACCATTCCCTGAACAGAGTATATAAAAACCATCACAGTATTGTTCTTTCAAGGTCTGTAAAAAATTTCGTTGGAATTTTGATGAGAATGGTGTTGAATCTGTAGGCTCCATTTTTACCATGTTAATCCTACCTATTCATGAGCACAGGAGACCTTTACTTGGGTAACTGTGGTGCAGAAATTTTGGGAGTTGCCAACCAATGACTGGTCAAATTTGAGGCCCATCCCTGACACTGGATGTCCAGGAACTAGAGACTGGATAGCTCACAAACCTAGGATAGAAGGAAATCCAACTGACTAAAAACAAAACAACAACAACAAAATAAAAATAAAGTCAATGAAATGATTCCTAGTGACATTCTGCTATAGTCAAAGACCAGAGTGGCTTCACCCAGCAACATATGGGACAAGATGCAGAAACATACAGCCAAACTAGGCAGAGCTCAGTAAACCCTGCAGCAGTGGAGGAGGAATGTTTATAGGAGCCAGAGGGTCCAAGGACATCTGAAGAATACAACTCACAGGATAAACTAAGCAGGGATTGTCGGGGTTCACAGAGACCGAGACAACTATAAGGGATCTAGGTCCTCTGCATGATGTAGTTGTGTAGCTTGGGTTGCTTGTGGGACTTATAAAAGTGGGAGTGGGGGATGCTATCTCTGATTCCCTTTTTTGCTTTTGGAACTCTTCCTCCTACTGGGTTGCCTCATCCAGGCTTGATATGAGGGTATGTGCATAGTCTTATTGTAATTTGTTATGCCATGTTTGGTTGCTATTCCTATGAGAACTGCTCTTTTCTGAAATGGAGGAGTGGATCTGGGGAAAAAGGGAGGTGGGAGAGAGGGATTAGGAAAAGTGGAAAGAGGGAATACTATGGTTAGGATGCAATATATAAAAGAAGAATTTTTATTTTTAAAAAGGCCAAAATGTGGGGTCAAAATTTCCTGTTAAAAGTGTGTATCAGGAGTTAAGTTCTTGTTTAGGATGAGCAAAGTCCTGGGTTTTATCCCCATCATTGCCAATAAAAAGGGCATTAAAAATCATGTTTGATTTACATGTAATATGTCATTCACATTTCCTTTGCTGGAGGAAATAAGAAGACCTTGCCAGTACATCTTCTATCATGATTTGGCAATCATTTGCTGGTTTTAAAAATAACTCTATACTGAATTCATTATATTAAAAATATAACATAATGCTACAAAATTCCTGTCAAACAGTATCTCTTCATGCTTAGCTTCTTTTTCTGTAATAACTCCTTGTGGTTCCTAAAATGTATAACATTAAAGTCTATTTATTTTGCAGCCTCTTCTCAATGTGTTTTCACAGCCATTGCTTCTACTGAGCCTCACAGCTATCTAGAAAATTTGATTAGGG
>JADRCC010314688.1:0-10467 GCA_019843855.1 Hylomyscus alleni | reverse complement strand
TGTTTCCTGCTTGCTGGGGAAAGCCTCAACCCATCCAGAGAAAGTATCCACAAACACTAGAAGGTATTTGTAAGCCTATTTTCCTGGCTTAACTTCTGTATAATCGACCGTTTTCCCCTAGGTCTTTTGCCCTGTTTACTCTTGGCTGCATAAGCATTCACTTGCTGGCATACCTTACTACTTACTGTTCTACTATCTCTCTGGACCAAAACCTGAGGTCCATTATATGTAGTTTAGATCCCTTAACTGCTTGTACAAGCTTTTTATGAGTCTCATGGCATTTTCATACATACTTTTACTTGACCCTCCCCTTTCCCTGCACCCCTCTCCTGCTTGTATATTCTTTCTCTCAATAGATCCAGTCCACTTGCATGTTACATGTATTGCCTTTAAAACCTTTTTCTTGCAGGGCAGTGGTGGCACACGCCTTCAGTCCCAGCACTTGGGAGGCAGAGGCAGGTGGATTTCTGAGTTTGAGGCCAGCCTGGTCTACAGAGACAGAGTTCCAGGACAGCAGGGCTACACAGAGAAACCCTGTCTCGAAAAACCAAAATCATACCTTACCAAACCTACTTCCCCCTTTTTGAGACCCTAACCTCCCCAGTGCTGGGGGATTATCAAGAAGCCTAAGGATATAATTATTCTGAAGAAGCAGGTAGGGTATCTGCTATCTTCTGCTTTTCTTTTATCTTCAGCAATATTTGATTAGTATAAGAATTTATTAAAAATTGGCAATAAGGGTTAATAAGTTTTTGTAGAGGCCAATGTTTTTTTAAACATGCACAGGTATTGTGCTAGCATGCATATATCTGGGTACCACAGCACACCTGGTGCCTACGGAAGCCAGATAAAGGTACTGGATTCCCTAAAACTGGAGTTACAGTTATGAACAGCCATGTGGATTTAGAAATTGAACCCAGGTCCTCAGGAAGAGCATCCAATGCCCTTAACCACTGATCCCTCTCTCCAGCCCCAGAAACTAGTTTTCCATAAAAGTCTCATGAGTGTCTTATTTTTCTTTTTAAAGTGATTTTGTGTGCATTGGTGTTTTGCTTACATGTATGTCTGAGGGTGTCTGGTCCCCTGGAACTGGAGTTACAGTTATAAGATGCCATGTAGGTGCTGGGATTTGAACTCCGGTCCACTGGAAGAGCAGACAATGCTCTTAACTGCTGAACCATCTTTCCAGGTCTATGCCTTTTTCTTTTAGACGGGGTTTGACTTCAGGCTGACCTTGAATTCAGTCCTTCAGTGTCCATGTTCTGAGTGTTAGGATTATAGCCCTGTGCCACTATGCTTGGCTGAGCATCAATTACATATAGTTGTTTTAGAAGGAAGGCCCAATGCTGGGCAGTGGTGGCGCACACCTTTAATCCCAGCAAGGCCAGCCTGGTCTACAGAGTGAGTTCCAGGACAGCCAGGGCTACACAGAGAAACCCTATCTCAACCCCCTCTCCTACCTCCACCCCCCCAAAAATAGAAGGAAGGCCCAAGGGGAGGAAGCTTGAATCTTAGAAGGGAATAAAATAGTCATAAGAGGCAGATGAGGGAACTGGGAGTGGGATGGCAGGTTCAGGATCAGGTGTGGCCTAGATGGCCACGAAAATGAATTGAAATCTGCAACTGATGGGGGTGAGGAGGTGGGAGCATCTCTAGGATGAGAAAGAGACTTGGGATAAGGGAGGTGACCAAGAATCAATGGGGGTGACCTTAGTTGTGACTCACAGCACTGGGGATATGGAACCTGAAGAGGCCACCTCCTATAGCCAGACAGGAACCCCAATGGAGACATAGGGATGTCAACCCACCAACAAAACTTTCAACTCCCAAATTATCCTGTTTACAAGAAATGCAGGCACGGGGGATGGAGCAGAGACTGATGGAACAGCCAACCAATAATCAGCCCAAGGAGAGACCCATGCCATGGGCAAGCACCAATCCCTGACATTACTAATGATACTGTTATGCTTGCTGAAAGGTGCATGTGGTTCTGAGAGGCTCCACCCAGCAGCTGACTCAGACAGATGCAGAGACCCACAGCCAGACAGTAGATGGAGCTTGGGGACTCTAATGGAAGAATAGGAGGAAGGATTCTGGGCTCTGAAGAGGATAGGAACTCCACAGAAAGACCAACACAACTAACCTAGACCCTTGGGGTTCTCAGAGTCTGAACCACCAACCAAAGAACATACTGGAGCTGGGGCTATCCGAAAAGCTGTTGACTGTATGTGGGATATGTTCTAGCTGGGCTGCCTTGTCTGGCCTCAGTGGGAGAAGTGCTCAGCCTTGCAGAGACTTAAAGTGCCAGAATGGGCAGGGCAGTGGTAGTGCACTGCCTTTAATCCCAGCACTTGGGAGGCAGAGACAGGTGGATTTCTGAGTTCGAGGCCAGCCTGGTCTACAGAGTGAGTTCCAGGACAGCCAGGGCTACAGAGAAACCCTGTCTCGAAAAAAACAAACTAAACAAAACAAACAAACAAAAAAGTGCCAGGATGGGGGGATACTCAGGGGAGCCCCCACCTACTCAGAGGAGAGGGGATGGGGGAAGGAGTGTGGGAGAGGGTGACCGTGATGGGGGCAGTGAGAGGGATGTAAAGTGAAAAAGTAAATAATAAAATTTAAAAATATACATGTTTTTTTTTAAAAAAAACAAAAACCCACCAAATCCAAAGTATCTATTTTATGAAAAGCATCACCAAATGAGGTCTTTTTCAAGAGATGAGATTTATGAATCCAGTTATTTGCACACGTATTAGTTCTACTCCTCTGTACACAAACTAGCAGACGCATCTCATCTTTGGAGGATACATACAGAATATACAAATAGTCTTTGGGTGACATTGATGCCCCCTTATTTTTTGGACTAACTTAAATCAGGTACTTATTTGTTGAGAATCACTGCATTGACTTGAAGTAACCTTTAAGACAAGGAAGAACAATTCACACAGATGCTTGACATTAATGAGATTCTGGTTTCAGTTCTGACATTAGAAGCTATTTAATACTTTGTCTCATACCAGAATTTCTAGTGTAAAGTATCTATAAAACACATGGGCACATACATATAAAAATTAATGCTTGAGCCGGGTGGTGGTGGCGTGCGCCTTTTATCCCAGCACTTGGGAGGCAGAGGCAGGCGGATTTCTGAGTTCGAGGCCAGCCTGGTCTACAAAGTGAGTTCCAGGACAGTCAGGGCTATATAGAGAAACCCTGTCTTGAAAAAAAAATTAATGCTTGATTCAGAACCTTGTTTTATTTAAATGTTTTCTTTATGCTCCAATACGACCTTTCAGAATCAATCAAATACATAATGTCAATAGTTTCCTCAAAACTCACAGCCACAGTTCTAAACCTCTCTAAGACAGCTGCAGCATCCAGAAGACCACAGCATAGTAACTGTGGCACTAAATCTCATTTGTGTGTAAATCAAAAGAAAAGCAAACGAAAGAACCAAAAATTAGTGATGTCATTATTTAAGATGCATATTTCTAAATTCACTTTCCTTAACACTGGCAAGTTTTAAAATCTATCAATGCCTGGACGCCACCCCAGGGCTCTCCTCAACCCCTTCAAACTTCCCCAGCAAATTCTTATGTCAGCCAGAATTGGAAATCATTGCTGTGAAAAGAGAGAGTATCTAACTAAGCAAAAGCATGATTCAGCACAAGAAATTTGTAGGCACGGGAGGAAGATTTAGAAACTAGAGGACACACTGTTTCTGAACAATTTCTATCTTTCTTTTTTTTTTTTTTTTTTTGGTTTTTCGAGACAGGGTTTCTCTGTGTAGCCCTGGCTGTCCTGGAACTCAGTTTGTAGACCAGGCTGGCCTCGAACTCAGAAATCCGTCTGCCTGTGCCTCCCAAGTGCTGGGATTAAAGGCTTGCGCTACCACTGCCCAGTTAATTTCTACCTCTTTCAAAGTTCAAGGATTACCAATAGCACAATTTCCACCATAATCCTACCAACTAAGGGAAGGTACTACAGCTAGGGGCAGTGGAGTCAATGGTAGAGTGTTTATTCATTATGCAAGGGACTGTTCCATCCATAGCTTACTAAAACAAAGACCCCCAAAAAAGCAACCCGGACAGAACCTTGTCAATCATCACTAACCACCAGTTGTTATACTCTTTGCCTGTGTGGGAAGACTGAGATTTTAGGCATAAATAATAAAGACATAGTCTCAGGGCACTGGAAGAGGGTGAGAACTTCTTGTACTGGATTCCTAAGGTCCTATCCAGGAAATGGATAAGAAAGATCTACCTGTATTAAGGGAATGGGCATAAAATCTCTAAGAGTGGTGATCATTTGAACTCCAAATAGAAGGACCAATAAAGGGGTAGGTCTTTAGCTTTTACTAATTGCCCTTCACTATGGAGCTACTCACAGATAAATCATGAGAAGACATCATTTTCTCTCTTTTTTTCTTTTTTGGTTTTTCAAGACAGGGTTTCTCTGTGTAGCCTTGGCTGTCCTGGAACTCACTCTGTAGACCAGGCTGGCCTTGAACTCAGAAATCTGCCTACCTCTGCCTCCCAAGTGCTGGGATTAAAGGCGTGTGCCACCACCGCCTGGCGAGAAGACATCATTTTCATTTTAGACAGGTTCATGATATGCCTGCTACACTTAACGCTGGTTGCAGCGAAGTTTCACTTCAAACTTTCATTGATAAATTAGACATTATTTTGGAATGCTTAACTATTGCTAAAATATAGATTTGATCCGTTGTATAGAGTATGCTACTTTTCAATTTACTTTTAGGCCCCATATTAGAAATACATTACAACCCCAGCAATGGGCAGAGACACCTCATTGTTGGTATTGTTCTCTATCAGGGGCAGAGCAGATGGCAGTCCTTTGTTCATCCTAGCTTGATGGCCAAAACTTGTCTTATGCCTAGGGCTCATAAAAATCAAATTAAATTAAGGGAGCACTGCATGGGAAAAGGAACACAAAGTCTTGTAGACCTCCATGCCACCCACAGACCAGCCCTCCAGTGCATGACCATAGATACCTGCTGGTCACCATGATAGATGGGAGAGAAAAAAAGGAACTGAAGGCTGAAGAGTGGAGAGAAGTAGCCTGTAATGAGTGGGCACCCCTGCCACTGGGGCCATGTTTGACTCTATGGCTCCAGTGTGGCAGTCAGTGTCCATGGCTCATTATTACCACAAGAGAACACTGTAATATCTGAGGCTGTACAGATCTGGCCCCATCCCTCAATGGATGCAGCACTCTGGACTGCTGGCCCTGACATTCATCCATTATAAGATGGTGTGGATGGGATGCCCTCCTCCATTGCTACCTTCTGTAGGGAGAACTGCTCTTAAGGGCATGAGCGGTCCCTGTATCCGACTTGGACAACACAGTGAAGCTGGCCCTTATGGTGGAGGCACACTGGGAGAGCTGGCCCAGCCCCTCACAAGGTGCAGCACTTTCAAGAATGGGCCCCAGCTGAGCAGCTCAGCTAACACCCTGGCCCAGATCCAGGGCTCGATATTTGCCCACCCTAAAATTTATGTCATCCTCGAATTGTTGGGATCCTGAAAGGGCCACCCTGCTGCTCCAAAGCTGCAGTATTTCCATGTCAAGGCACAGCAACAGGCTAACTGGAGGGAGTCCCGATGAGGACCCAACATTGGTGTTGTCACAGAAGCTACAGCTTTCACGATGACATGTTTTCCATGCTGTGTTTTGTTGTTGTTTGTGTGTTGTTTATTTTGGGGGAGGTTGCAAGGGCAAAGGTTGGATATGACGGGATGAGTGGGATTGGGTTACATGATGTGAAACAAGGAATCAATAAAAAGAAAAAAAAAAAAAGAGGCCACATTTTCATAGCCAAAATATAAGAATAAACTTATAGCTACTAGTAAGGTAATGAGCTATGAAATGAATTCTTTCTAGTACTGCTTTGAAAATATACCCCCAGGCTATTAAAAGAAATTCCAACTCCATCCCACGGCATTGTTTAACTTGAAGTCTTCAGTCATCATCTATAGTTGGCTTAATGGTCACTCCTCTTCTTATCTGACCCCAACCAATTAAACTGCAAAAGAAAAATAGAAGAAATTATGAGCTTCACCCCTACTATACTGGTATCACCACACTGTCATACGAGACTGTGCGATACCTGTCTATTTTCTAAATTCAGCTGCTTCTCCATAAAGAAAGCTTATACCATTTTCTCAGACTTTAAAAAGCAGATGGATGGATGCTGAATAGGATGATAAAAAAATCAAACAAAATCTAGCATCCATATGGTGGCTCACAATCACACAGATTCAGAAATTTCAACCTCTTTTAAAGCACCAGGCAAGCTTGTAGTGCACATATTCAGGCAAACATTCATGCACATAAATTTGTCTTTAATGGTCTATCAAAAACCCAAAACAGAAAACAAAAACAAAAAAACCACCTACCCATTCAGACTGTTCAGATCCACCTACGAGACCTTTAGACCAAATCAACAGCTCTAACATGTCTTGTGCACATTACCTGTCTGTCTGTATATGTGTTTTGGTTTTTTTTGAAAAGGACTTTCACAGCCAGGCAGTGGTGGCACACGCCTTTAATCCCAGCGCTCGGGAGGCAGAGGCAGGCGGATTTCTGAGTTCCAGGCCAGCCTGGTCTACAGAGTGAGTTCCAGGACAGCCAGGGCTATACAGAGAAACCCTGTCTTGAAAAACCAAAAAGAAAGAAAGAAAAGGACTTTCACTGTGTAATTTTGGATGTGTGGCAGCTGCTTTGTAAACTAGGCTGGTCTGGAACTTGAGGTCCACCTGACTCTGCTTCCCATATGCTAGGATTAAAAGCCTGTGCCACTATACCAAGCTCAGATTTAAAAAACAAAACAAACTGTAATTCTTTCTGTCTATCTTTGGAAAATGCTTTCTTTCTATTGACAGTGTCTCATCAGATCACAATGTCTTTAAATAACATCAGCTGGGAAAAGAACCACAGGAACACTAAGTAGACTGCTTTCCAGAGCAGGACTATGCTAGCAATGGTGTGACCCCTTTAATCCCAGCACTCAGGAGGCAGAGACGCAGGTGAATCATTGTGAGTTCCAGGCTAGCTTGGTCTATACAGTGACTTCCAGAGCAGCCAGGGCTACACAGAGACACCCTATCTTTTTTGAGGGTGGAGGTGGTGGTAGAAATAACAAAAAAGTTAATGACTGCGATCCTGCAGGGTGACAATTCAGATCAATCGTTTTAGCAAGAATGCAATGAGAGTCTGTCACCTGCACAGTATCAAAGAAAGACTGACAAAGGATTAGGCACTGAAGAACACAACCAAGGCATAGGGAAAATTTGAGGAAAATCCAGGCTGTGGAATAGTGTACTTTAGAGGTATATATTTTAGACAAACTAGCAGAAAAGATTAAATGGACCAAAACTGGTTTCCAGGAAGATCTCAAATATCCTCAACCAGCAAGAAAATATTAGGAATTCTTTAGTGTAGCACTGTCAATGTTTACATGACTCATTCTGATTGAGCCCTTAAATATCAACAGAGAAGACAAAGCAGGACTTTTTGCTACAATTTCTTTGTTGTTGTTTTGTTTTTGTTTTTTTCGAGACAGGGACAGCTCTGGCTGTCCTGGAACTCACTCTGTAGACCAGGCTGGCCTTGAACTCAAAAATCCGCCTGCCTCTGCCTCCCAAGTGCTGGGTTAAAGGCGTGTGCCACCACTACCTGGCTTGCTACAACTTTTAAAGTTAAAATGATAGTGCTATAGACCATGATGCATAGAGGAATAGTGAAGGAGTAGACTCAATTACTAGTTTGGGAAAGAACCCAGACTCAGAAATCAAAGATAAATGCGTGCTTCCCAACTAGAGCATAAACCTGTATTTCTAAAAATTACTTCTCATTCCCTTAGAGAAATGGCCAGTTCTAAAACTGAAACACAGAGGTACAAAACAAGTCTGGAACATCTTGTGGCAGAAAATAAGCTTGTACCAAAAGAAATAATAAAATACAAAATGGATAAACAGATATAGGACCAAGCTTAAGGGTCCCCACTGACAAACTCTTGGACAATTTGTACATCAAAATAAAAGACAGCAACAGAACAGATCATAACCTAATGAATAAAACAGAACCCCATGAATCTGTATTATGAAATCGGCTAATCAATAATGGGAAGGAAAAACATGTGTGTGCGTGTGTATGCTCCCATGAATGTGTTTCTTTGAGCTAGCCCAGGCTGCCTGCAAACTCGGCACTGAAGATGACTTTGGAGTCCCAATCCTTGTGTACACGCCTCTCAAGTACAAGGATTAGTCTGAACTATTATATCTAGTCTCCTAGGGGTGTGTTTTTTGTTTTTGTTTTCTTTTTTACTAATCTCAAGGGTAATTAAGAGTAACTATAAAAAAAAAAAAAAAAAAAAAGGGAACCATATAGCAGGAGAGTTGGAAAAGCTGGATGCCTTCACCACAGTCAAAAGAGAGCAGCCAGTCATGTGCCTCTGGCCATGATTTCCTGAGAAGACATGACTAGGCATATAAGAATTCCAGGGAAGTCAGTTCCCAGCGCTCTCACCAGCTAACAACCACCCAAAACTCCAGCTCCACGAGATATGACAGCTCTGCCTTCCCCGGCCACTGCAATTATGTATACATACCCACACATGCATATATGAAATTAAAAATTAAAAAAAAAAAAAAGGGTTGGAGAGATGGCACAGCGGTCAAGAGCACCGACTGCTCTTCTGAAGGTCCTGAGTTCAAAACCCAGCAACCACATGGTGGCTCACAACCATCTGTAATGGGATCTGACTCCCTCTTCTGGAGTATCTGAACACAGCTACAGTGTACTTATATATAATAAATAAATCTTTAAAAAAAAAAATCTCAGCTAAGAATATATAACTGAAATACAATCTTCCAAGTTCCAAAACCAACAGACAAACCCCAAAAGCAGTCAATAAAATTACTTTCTATAATCCTCAAATGTGTCAATGTCAAATAAAAACAAAGGAGGAAAAATTACAGGGTCGAGTGACAAAATTGGAGGCTGGACTATGTATTTTAGTAGTTTACCAATGGTGGTATGTGTTCTTTTTCTCCCTCTGTCCCATCATCTAAAAAATTGGATCCATCTATTTCTTGTGTGTGTCTGTGTATGTGTGTATGCATGTGCCAGGGTGCACATGCAGCAGTGAGAAGATGTAAGACAATAATTTTTGTGACCTGGTTCTGTCCTTCCACACTATGTATGGGTCCTGTAAATAAATTGAATACATCATAGATATAAAGTACACATCAGGCAAGGGCTTTAACCAGCTGAGCTACTCGATCAGATGCCATCACCACCCCTAGTTTTTTGTTTTTTTAAAGATTTATTTAATTCGAGTACAGTGTAGCTGTCTTCAGACACATCAGAAAAGGTATGATATACACAACTGAATAATATGTGTATCTTTCTAGACAAGGGGTATTTATGAGTTTTCTATACAATTCTTGCAATGTCACTGGTTAAGTATATATAATTTATTTTCTTACATGCATTTAGTGTTTGGCCTACATCTATGTCTAGTGAGGGAGTTGGATCCACTCTAACTTGAGTTACAGACACAATTGTGAGCTGTCATGTGGTTGCTGTGAATTGAACTCAGGATCTCTGGAAGAGCAGCCAATGCTCTTAATCAATGAGCCACCTCTCTAGCCCCTAGTGTTAAGTACAAAATTAACTACAAATAAAAAAGTTTATGGGAGCCAGATATTGTGGTACATGCCTTTCATCTCAGCACTCAGAAGACAGAAGCAGGCAGACCTCTGTGAGTTTGAGTCTAGCCAGGGCTACAATGAGTATTTTTTCCCCCAAAACAAAGTTTATGAGGCACAGACCAGGGAGGGACTGGGGAGAATTGAGTATGATCAAAAACCACTTTTAAAAAAATTTTCAAGACAGGTTTTTTGTTTTGTTTTGTATACATCTGACTGTTCTACACTACAACTTGCTCTGTAGACCAGGCTGGGCTCAAACTCAGAGATCTGTTTCTGCTTTCTGAGATCAAAGGTGTATACCACTGTTGCCCAGCAGACCAAAATACTCTTGAAGAATTAAAATTAAATAAATAGTCGGGCAGTGGTGGTGCACGCCTTTAATCCCAGCAGAGGCAGGTGGATTTCTGAGTTCGAGTCCAGCCTGGTCTACAGAGTGAGTTCCAGGACAGCCAGGGCTACACAGAGAAACCCTGTCTAGAAAAAAACAAACAAACAAACAAACAAAAGCCAGATTCCAGTCCTCTGAAAGTGCAGTAAATACTTTTAAAATTAAAGAAATAATATGAAGAATACATAAAGTTCAAGACTGATAAAGAGTGCTCAGCAGACAAAGACACTTATCATGAAGCCTGACTACCCGAGTTTGATTCCCAGAACCCACATGGTGGAACAAGAAGCTGGTCTCTGACCTTCACGTGCATACTGTGGCATTTGTGCACACCCACACCCCCCC
>JADRCC010314629.1:0-10569 GCA_019843855.1 Hylomyscus alleni | reverse complement strand
TGTGTGTGTGTGTGTGTGTGTGTGTGTGTGTGTATGTATGTGTGTATGGCAATTTACCAGGACAGTTTTACAGAAACTGGTTACAGAGAACAAGTTAGACACAGGTAAAGACAGAACAATACAGAGAATGAGAAGGAGATGGAAGATTACAGCATATTGTCAAAGTTAATATGAAGCCGAGAAGAGCAACTCAGTCTGAAGATAAGTGAAGCTGTATTGAATCAGAAAGCTTGGAAGATTAGATTTTATGGAGGCTAGAAGCTTCCTGGGCTAGGCCTAGGGATAATTGGAAGAGATAAGGAAATGCTCTGGGCTCAGCCCAAGTCATGTAGTCACAAAGCTTGAGTAAGGCTCTCATCTCATCCCTTCATCTTAGGAAATAAAAGTGACATTTAAACACTGTGTCCACTTGAGCTTAGGTCCAGGAAACTGGGCCATCCACTTCAAAGATGGAGTATCACAGATAAATTAATACAGTCAAGACAGTTCTTACAGATATTACCACAGACCAACATGATTCAGCCAGTCCCTCACTGTGACTCTCCCCTCAGATGATTTTAGGCTGTATCTAGTTGACAATTAAACTAAGTTTCACAACATTCATTTCTATTTCTGTCATTCTATGTTTCACTAGTGGCTGGAAACAGTCAAGGAAATAGAATCTATTCACTGAAAATGGAAATGACTACAAGTACAAGGTGTGCCTTCTCTTCACCATTAGAAATATTGTTTACTAGTATCTCAATTAATGGAATCATTTGGATATTATATTTCCCCAAATTATTTTCCCAAAACAGTTCCTTTCTATGTGACTATAGAGTGTACACAAGCATTATCCCACAATCTATGTACAAAATACCATGTAATTTCAGCTTATTGAATTTCTGTCACTCTAAGAGGCAAACGACTATTGCACATACAATTTTTGCTATGAATTAAGCATGGTTCTCACTATTTGCATTCTTTTTACATCCGGCTATGAAAATTATCTACTGATATCTCATCGGTTTTCAGTAGGATTCTTCAACAGTAACCTGGTATGTATACTGTTTTACCACATATAATGCAACAATATATTTTTCATTTACCTGAACATGTATTGTATTTCATGTTTTCTAACACCTAATTTACTATGACAGTTTCATGTATTTATTTATATAATAAATTTTAGTTTTTTTCAATCCTTATTAATCAGCCTTTCTCTAATCCATCCCCTTTGTCTCACTGGAACCCAGCAAGTTTACTGAGTTCATCCTTTTTACTTATGTGTAGCCCACAGAGTCTAATTATAGTTACTTGTTTGAACTGGAAGTAATTTCATGAGGTAATGGCAAGTTATATGTATTTACAGCACAGAGGACAAAGGTGCCTTTCCATAGCAACATTTTTATTAGATATTTTCTTTATTTACATTTCAAAAGGTATCCCTTTTCCTGATTTCCCTTCCAAAAAACCCCTATCCCCTGCCCCATCCCCCTGCTCACCAACCCACCCGCTTGCTCCTGATTCCTGGCCCTGGTATCTCCCTACACTGGGGTATAGAGCCTTCACAGAACCAAGGGCCTCTCCTCACATTGATGCCCGACAAGGTCATCCATCCTCTGCTACATATCCACCTGGAGTCATGAGTCCCACCATGTGTACTCTTTGGTTGATCGATTAGTACTTGGGAATTCTAGGGTTACTGCCTAGTTCATATTGTTGATCCTCCTATGGGACATTACCAAAAAGTTATATAGCAAGGTGTAGGCCTTCATGGGTCTCTCTTAGCCACAGTGAAATTCTGAAAGGTTGGATTTTGTGCTATTATTTCATAAATGTAAAAATTATGTCATGTCCAGAAGAGGTATATTTTTGCTACACAGCTCAGCATTTTCTGGCTCTTACATCCTTTACAGTCCTTCTTCTACCATTTTCTGAGCCTTGGAGAGAGTGCTATAGCTCTTCCAGTTTGAACAAACCACTTCACCATCCATTATTTTGAGAACTTTGGCTAGTTAGAAGCATGTGATTCAACTACTACTCATTTCAATATGAAGCATCTCTGATGAAACTTTTGTCCAGTTCACACCTATAGGGATACATATGATTATTGAGATGTCAGTTAACAATAATCTCATTATTCAGGAAAGTACTAGAATGTTTGCTGTAAGTATATCACCTCCATAATCGTTGGGTTTGGACAAAGTTTTCAAAATTAACACGAATTCCTGTGTGGACCTCAGTCTTATCAGAAAGTTGTTATGTTTTTTATTACCCTTTTTGAATTGTGTCACAGTTTCACCAAAGGCTATATCTTGACTGACAAGTCATTATTGTATCTCACAGTATTCATTCTTATGAGCTTTCTTTCATTAAATAAAATTAAACTTTCATTTCATAAATACCACAAGTAGGCAACCTTATTTTACTTTTGTTCCCAGGGGAAGGTGTTCAGTCTTCTGCCACTAAGAAACAAGTCATTTGATTTTTGTCACTGCTACTGATTAAATCCAGGTAGTCATATATACTCATTTTTGTAAGAATTTTTATCAACACACTTTTGCATTTTCTTGTACAATGTTGTATATACATATTAACTTCTATAATCATGCATTATATCTGTTGATAATAGATAAATTTTGATGAATATGAAATATATAGTTTATAAATGATGAGTTTTTCTTAGTCTTACTTAAGCACCAAACCCCTATCATGTTACTTAAAGGAAAATTTGCATGAAAAATGACATCTCACAATGCTGAGTTGCATATACTATTCTATCTCAAGTTTTAATTCTCACTATACTTTGTAATATGGTATGGAAGTCATGGAGATAGTACTCATAGTTCCAGCTGCAGACTAAGCTGCCTCTACTAGAAGTCATGGCGACAGTATACTAAAGCCCTAGCTGCTTTCCTGACAGAGTGTAATCCATTGGGACCCTGAGCTGATAGAAGACTGTTTCCCAACTTGTGTCTTCACTTGGCACGGGGATTTATTTAAATGTAATTATATTCACTACATATCTTTAAAAGTTGTCTAGATGAAACAGAAAAGAATCTAAACAGGACTATGGCAAAAAAAATTAGGAGAAAAATTTATACCACTTTGTTGTGCTCAATCAACTTTTTGTCTGTTTTTTTAATGCTATTATTTCTGATCACATAGAAAAGCCACAAAAATAAATTAAGTACCATTATGTCAAACCAAAGGCTTATGGTCAGTAAAAAGAAATAATTAAGAGTGAATATAATATAATAAAGAAATTAACATGATTAAATATTTAATAGCATATCAATAAATCACAACATTCTTCTGTACCACAAAAGTGCAAAATTACAATCTTCCTATTGACATTTTAAAGACTACATAATGAGAGAGTACATCTAATAGCATTTGTTATCCATAGAGGAAAAAAAAAAAAAGAGTTTCCCTGGAGAAAGCATACACCAGCAATTTGACAGCACATCTGAAAGCTCTAGAACAAAAAGTAGCAAATACATCGAATAGAAGTCAAAGGGAGGAAATAATCAAAATCAGAGCAGAAATCAACCAAATAGAAACAAAAAGAACTATACAAAGAATCAACCAAATCAGGAGCTGTTTCTTTGAGAAAATCAACAATATAGATAAACCCTTAGCCAGACAAAGTAGAGGGCACAGAGACAGTATCCTAATTAATAAGATCAGAAACGAAAAAGGAGACTTAACAACAGACACTGAGAAAATCCAAAATATCATGAGATCCTACTACAAAAGTCTATACTCAACAAAACTGGAAAATCTGGATGAGATGGACAGTTTTCTAAACAGATAACAGGTACTGAAGTTAAATCAAGATCAGATAAATGATCTAAACAGCCCCAAGGGTTGGGGTGGGAGTTAGGGGGTAGTGACATCTTCGTGGAGACAGGCAGGTAGGAAGAAGGTATGAGATGTGAAACAGTCAGAGGATGGACCAGGATGGGAATAAAATCTGGAGTTTAAGATAAATAAATAAAAGATTAAAAATAAATACATAAATATTGCACATTCTATTTCAGAGGAAACTACTTGTTAAGTTAATTTTTTTAAGGAAATAGAAACAGTCATTAATAGTCTCCCAACCAAAAAAAGCCCAGGACCAGATGGGTTTAGTGCAGGGTTTTATTAAACTTTCAAAGAAGATCTAATATCAACATTCCTCAAACTATTCCACAAAATAGAAACAGAAGGTACTCTACCCAATTCATTCTGTGAAGCCACAATTACTCTTATACCTAAACCACACAAAGACCTAACAAAGAAAGAAAACTTCAGACCAATTTCCCTTATGAATATTGGTGTAAAAATTCTCAATAAAATTTTTGCAAACTGAATCCAAGAACACATCAACATAACTGGGAAAGGAGATACCATATAGTTTCCTCTGAAATAGAATATGTAATATTTATGTATTTATTTTTAATCTTTTATTTATTTATCTTAAACTCCAGATTTTATTCCCCTCCTGGCCCACCCTCTGACTGTTCCACATCCCATACCTCCTTCCTACCCCCTGTCTCCACGAAGATGTCACTACCCCCTAACTCCCACTCCATCCCTTGGGCCTCCAGTCTCTTGATGGTTAGGTGCATCGTCTCTAACTAAACCCAGACCCAGCAGTCCTCTGCTGTATATGTATTGTGAGCTTCATATCAGCCACTGTATGATGCCTGGTTGGTGGTCCTGTGTTTGAGAGATCTCGAGGGTTGAGGTTAATTGAAACTTGCATGCACAGATACACCTGCACACACAAACACACACAATGAACATACAGAGAACAGAAGTACTGGTTTATACATGCAAGAACATTTAAAAGAAAACATATGCTAGCAATATATTAGAAGCTTTTGTTTAGGTTAGATTACAAAATTAACATTTATAAAGCATTTACTGTCCTTTGGAAAGCATCTTTCAAATCACATAAATTATTTGCCCAGGAATTTACAATGAACTATACTTAGTAATATTTTCAAATGTTGATAAACTCTATTAATAATGGATTAAGAAACATCTATTTTAAAATTGATTTAATTGATAGATGATAAATAATTTAATATATAATTAACATTTTCTAAAATTAACATTTTTACATATTTTTTTACCAAACTATTCTTATAAAAGTATTTTCACACCACTTACTCAATTTAATATCACACTTGAATGGTGATGTGTAATTAGGTGAATTCAAAACTAATTCAAACTAAAAGCAACTTATCATAACAAAAGGAATTCCCCTTTGGTGATTTTATTAAGGTAATTAATTTTTCCTGCCATATAGGTTTTAATATTGAATTCATACAAAGCACAAATTTAGTTACTCAAACACTTAATATATCTAGTAAAAACTTTCTCTATGGGAAGATTCTTTTTTGTTTATCACATTATCCAAATGTCTACATTTTTATTAATTAGTATTCAAATACATGCAAGCTTCATATCTGAAAAATACACAATTTTTCTCCAGTGACAAAGTATGATGCCTTGGTTTCAAAATAGCTTATAAAAGGTGCAAAATAATTATGGTTTGGAAATATTTTCTGAAAAGCTTATAGCTAGAAATCTAAAACTTTATTTAGCAATAGAAATGCAGACATATGCACTTTGTATCAAGATTACCTATAAATTAAAAATTATTTTATTATATAAAAGTACTTAAATTGGTAGATACATTTCTCTATATATGTTGGTCTACATTTCTGTTTTCAAACTATTCATTCACATATCACTATCTATTAGAGCTTTTCACCTAAAATGTAATGTTTGGGGCAAAGTGTTTTCATTTTGTTTTGTGGGTGTGTTTTGTGGATGTTAGTGACAAAATTGTCTCTGTCTTTATACTTATAATTATATGTAAACAATTTAACTCTATAGATTTTATGAAATTTTATTTCTGTATTTTGTGTGATATCACAAAATTACCATGTTCACACATATTACATAGTAAATAGATTGTAAATCTTATCAGAAGATTAGTCTTTGTTATTTTATAGCAGCTCAGTTTTGTGGATAATATAGCAGTGATGACCCCACCATATTGACTCTGAGTGAATTGTCCATTACTAGTTCTACCTGGATTCAAGAAAACACTGGATTGTCCTAGGAAAGGGTCTGTTTTTTTCTCATTAGTAGGTGACCAAATCATTATTAAAAGGTCTATCAGAACTTAGTATTAACAAAGTCATGCGTCAAATGCCTCACAATGCCAAAGCTCTCTTAATTTGACCCCTCTACACACATGCACCCCAAAACAGCAATACAAAACACATGCCCACACAAAATATGTGAACATACATCCACACAGAAACAATACACCATATGTACACATCTAAACATGTACATCATTTATATATTTATCTGATTTGTACACATGGCCAGTCACATATTCTGCAATATCATTTACCTTTCATTTGTCAACTCCTTTGCTAAAACTATTATGGATTTCTCACCAGCTTGCCTCTAATATGCAATTGCTAAATGTAAGATCTCAGCATATTGCTTTTTATCTTTTCTGGCCAGCTTGTCTCATTGTTGGCTGCCAGAATGATGTCTCTGAACAGTCCACCTTATTGACTTGCCTGACTGCTTCAAAATGTGCTTATGTCATCCAGAAAAAAAAATAACTGAACATGTTGACAAATCTTCAAAGGTGTCAATCAGTAAAGTGATAATTGAAAATGCTAAAAGGTGGCAATTGTAGTAAGATGTCAATGCCTGAGGGGAAAATTATCCTACTGTCAGTGAAATATGGTCATTGAAATGAAGTGACTTGGAAGTTGACATCATTTTACCAGCATATACTGTAACAACATACATTTGAGGAAGATCTTAATGCAAGGAACTTCAAGAGAACTAATATCACACATATTCAGAATACAAATCGTGGCACTGTTCTTTGGGTAACTTACCAAGTTACTGTCCCATAAGTCATTTTACCCTTTAGCATTTGAGAGTGCTGAATGTATATTTTGAAAGTTTATTCATGCTAAGCATAAAAGTTCATAAACAGGTATATTACTCTGACAAATTGGTTCAACACAGAGATCCTTAAACAACAAGGCTCAGGAGATTGACAAGATATGTATAAAATTTAATTTGAAGGCAACTCAAATTAAAGAATGACAGTTCAAAAATTAATAATAAACCATGCAGCTTGCAAAACATATTGAAGAAAACTATAGTGTTACTAGAACTGTAATTCTTGACACTGCATTAAAATAAATGATGAACAAGACTAAATATAGACTGAAAGTAGGTAATTCGCCAAAGAACCTGACAGTTCCTGATAAATAAAATAGTGAACTGTGCCTTGAAACATTAAAATTTATAAAAGGCACAAGAATAACTCACACTAAATAAGATGTAAAAAGAAAACATAAGAATCAGTAAACTGGACCAAACTAGAAGCCTGGTAAACCTCTTGTTTCTTAGTACATGCAACATGTCTGTGATTGATGCCCAGCATGCTTGTGAGTGAAAATGATGTTTGTTTCTTTGTGTGTGTGTGTGTGTGTGTTTACATCCTGACTGCAATTCCTCCTCCCTCCTCTCTTCTCAGCCTCTATCTCCCTAACCCCTTTCTTCCTGCCCTTCCGATTCACTACTTCACTCTTTTGCTTCAGCAAAGAGCAGACTTCCGGTGGAATCAACCAGCCATGTCAAATCAAGTGACTGTAAGACTAGGTATCTCTCTCCTATTAAAACTCGACTAAACCACCAACCAAAGAGTACTCATGGTGGGACTAATGACTCCAGCAGCATATGTATAGTAGAGGATGGCCAAGTCAGTCATCAATGGAAGGAAAGTCTCTTGGTCCTATGAAAGTTCTATGCCCCATTGTAGGGGAATGCCAGGGCCAGTAAGCAGGAGAGGGTAGGGTGGCAAGCAGGGGGAGGGGGGAGGGAACAGGGGTTTGTGTTTGTTATTTTTTGTTGTTTTCTTTTTGTTTTTTGGGTTTTTTTGTTGTTTTTTTTTTCTGGAGGGGAAACTGGGAAAGGAGATATTATATGACATGTAAATAAAGAAAATATCTAATAAAAATAGAAAGAGAAAAAATAGATTTAAGGAAGCCATAACAAAAACAAACAAACAAACAAACAAACAAAAACTTGATGAGGCAACTCAGTAGGAGAAAGGGTCCCAATGTTTAAAATCTATCTATTCTCTCTCCCTACTATTTCATTCTATGTAGAAACACATTTCAAATGATGTCAGGCAGTGACCTATACACCAAGAATTTTTGTCAGATGTATACCAAAGAACTTGTAGAGGAAGTTCAAGCATTCCACAGTTATTGTGGTCCCAGCCCACTGCTGTGCTATCCAGGCTACTCAGTATTCAAGATTCCTTTTTTCCCTAACTCTACCTAGAATTATGTGCTTTATGTTGCCTGCTGCATTGACATAATTTAGCTTTAGGCATGGTTGTAATCATTTCCTTTATTATTTTGTATTTTAATGGGCATGGGGAAATAATTCTTATTAATTAGTGTCATTTTATTTATTGGACTACTTATCAACTTTATCACTTGTTTGACCCAAGCTAAAAGCCAATCAAACCTACAAATTACTACCAAGAAAACCATTTTCAATTTAGTTCCACAGTTTCATTGGTATTAATTCAACTTAAACAAATTGTTTCCAGACTTTACTGTGAGTAAGCACAGCAACAACATTGTAAATAAGAAAAAGAAAAAATTTCAACCAGATTTCCCAAGGACAATGCCATCTTCTGTACTGTCTAGGAGTCAGAAATTTCAGGAATAGCAGAACAGCTAGCTATAGAAAATGAGTTTGAAAATATCACACAAGCAGACAACCAGAAATGTCAAAATAAATTCTTGGCCATTATAGAATCCAGAAGTTTAAAAGAGATGTATAAGTAGGTTGGAGTCAGTATTCTCAACTGTACACTGTCTCACTGACATTTAATGAAGCACATTTACATGTATAAGAAGCTTTGTTTTCCAATGTCTGTGGAGGTACTACAAATCATAGCCAGGAGATAAAGCCAGTAGGCTTTGTTCAGAGGTCTCTGCTTCTCTTTTAATATTAAGCTCCACATTGGCACCCATAGATCATGATCTACTTGTTCCAGTGTTTCAATATGCAATTTCTCAACTTACATCTAGCATGTTTCCTAAAATGTAGCACAACGTTGTTTTAGAAGTGAGTTTTCGGTATTCATCAGGTGATAATTCTTTGTTTAGCTCTGTACCCCATTTTTTAATAGGGTTATTTGGTTCTCTGGAGTCTAACTTCTTGAGTTCTTTGTATACAATGGATATTAGCCCTCTATCAGATAAAGGATTGGTAAAGTTCATTTCCCAATTTGTTGGTTGCCATTTTGTCCTACTGACAGTGTCTTTTGCTTTACAGAAGCTTTGCAACTTTATGAGGTCCCATTTGTCAATTCTTGATCTTAGAGCATAAGCTATTGGTGTCCTCTTCAGGAAATTTTCTCCTGTGCCTATTTCCTCAAGGTTCTTCCCCACTTTCTTTTCTATTAGTTTCAATGTATCTGGTTTGATATGGAGGTCCTTGATCCACTTGGACTTGAGCTTTGTACAAGGAGATAGGAATGGATCGATTTGCATTTTTCTACATGCTGACTGCCAGTTGAGCCAGCACCATCTGTTGAAAATGCTGTCTTTTTTCCATTGTATGGTTATAGCTCCTTTGTCAAAGATCAAGTGATCATAGGTGCGTGGGTTCATTTCTGGGTCTTCAATTCTGTTCCATTGATCCACCTGCCTGTCACTGTACCAATACCATGCAGTTTTTTTTTTTTTTATGGTTTTGTCACTTTTTTCTTTTTTTATTTTAAATCAGGCCTTTATTTGCTTTGGGGAAAGTTACATTAGGTGGGGGCAAGACAAACTGCAAAACGTTACATTACAACAAAACAGGAGGGAGAAGGAACAACCTTTACGCTGAGTGAATGTTAATTGTTACTGAGTTCTGAGCCTATAGACAAACCCATGCCAATATTATAGAGATCTGAGACCCCAGAGCTAAAAACCCCAAAGCAGGATTATCCCAAAGCAAAATGCTTCTAAGCCAGAGAATGCCTTCTAAGCAAGTGAGTGGCAATACTGCTTCCCAAAGGCAAAAACTGCCTCGCAAGTAAGAAACCCCAAAAGTATCCCAAGGCACGGATGCCTCCAGGCAAAAGTGCCTCCTGAGCTAGGGAAAAATGCAAAGCTGCCTCGGATCTGCTCCGGATCCAGCTCTATTTATAGGTCTGTGATGACATAGTCAACTGCCAGTCAGCTAAACAGTTTCTGATTGGCTGAGCCATGTGCTGTGAGTCAGCCTGTCAGTTTGGAAGTTCAGTTACCATGCAGTTTTTATCACAATTGCTCTATAGTACAGCTTAAGGTCCGGGATGGTGATTCCTCCAGAGGTTCCTTTATTGCTGAGAATAGTTTTGGCTATCCTGGGTTTTTTGTTGTTCCAGATGAATTTACAGATTGCTCTTTCTAGGTCTGTGAAGAATTGAGTTGGAATTTTGATGGGGATACCGAATGGCAGAGAAGCACCTAAAGAAATGCTCAACATCCTTAG